>JAEAOA010001522.1:2465000-2565000 GCA_016746295.1 Potamilus streckersoni
TAATAATAATAATAATAATAATAATAATAATAATAATAATAATAATAATAATAATAATAATAATAATAGTAATAGTAGTAATAATTGATACTTCTACTACTACTGCTAATACTACTACTACTACTAATGATAATAATAATAATAAAAATTATTCTTCTTCTTCTTATTATTATTATTGCTATTATTATTATTATTATTATTATTATTATTATTATTTTTATTATTATTATTATTATTTTTATTATTATTTAACTTTGTAGTTTACATTTTGAGCTCTCAACGTAACAGACTTTAAATTAATCGAGATTTTTATCATTAAATGTTTGTGAATTAGCTAAGGCCAATCTGGGTCAGTAAATATTGTATATTTTTAGACTAGGTACAACTAGGACACAGCCTATTATTTCAAGTACTGGTGTACTTTTATAAAGACCAATCATGAAATTGTCAATCATTCGCCAACCATTAGCAGTGTGAACAAATTAGTATGATACTAAGTTTTATAAACTTCAATATATGTCAAAAAATAAATCGTGCTTGGCTGAATTTAGTACAGTTTTGCGCCACCCTAGAAATCTGTATGAAAAATGTCTCGCATTAACTTGATTTCGTAGGAAACGTACTTCCGACAAGGAATGCATCCGATGTTCATGTCATTGCATTATCAAAATCGGTGAGAGTACTGTGCAACCATTCGGATTAAATTTTTAAACATTAGCTCTACAGGCCTACAGTGAAATAAATAAATTTAGTGTCGTATGAACTTCGGACATTGCTAAAAGATAGAGACGTTCTATGTCTGAATTGATGCATACTTCGCATTGTTGCCAAATGTATGTATGTATGTATGTATGTATGTATGTATGTATGTATGTATGTATGTATGTATGTATGTATGTATGTATGTATGTATGTATGTATGTATGTATGTATGTATGTATGTATGTATGTATGTATGTATGTATGTATGTATGTATGTATGTATGTATTTATGCATGCATGGAGGGAGGGAGTGAGTGAGTGAGGGATGGGTGGATATTTATATATATATATATATATATATATATATATATATATATATATATATATATATATATATATATATTATTATTTATATATATACATATATATAATGATTTCCTTGATTTCCTTCTTAAGAATCTGGAATGACTACATACATCGAAGATAAATAATAGCTAAGACGATGTGCAATGTGTCAGGTACTCGTGACATGAAATGCCTTGAGATGATTCCGTTGTTGCATAAAAGTAAAGTGTTAGATGATAGTTACTTGCGGACCCAGTTTTGAATCTCCGTAGAGTATTAATTAAGCTTATGTAACTTGTATGAGAAAGAATGGTATTCACACACTTTGAATATTCTGCAATCAAGCGTGATCACTTACTAGTGAAGTTTTCTAGAAAATCCTGTTTTTCACAAGACAAGTGACTGTGTGTATATAAAGTATGTGGTATAAAATTACACTTTCTATGTTGAATATTAGTCTTTTGAAATCTTGAATCAGATTCTAGAGGTTGTTTTATTGAAACTAAATAGTGCTCATTCACCTTTCGGACTAAATTACAATTTTAGTATTATTGAGGACTCCTTCAAATACGATATGGAATATATATGTGATACATCAAACTATTCAAGACTGAATTCATTCAAAACATTTTATATTTTTGGACTTGTGATAGAACATTAAGACATTATGGGATTTAGTTCAGAATGCTTTAAGTTTCTTTTGAGTTTTCAGTTTGTATTCTAGGGAAAAATTATTTGCTGACTTACGAAACGCATTGATTTTGCTATTTTTTCCTTTGCTTTTTTTCAGCAGACAGAGTACTTGATTACAATAACCTGTCACGACCAATCATTTCCTGACGAGGGGAGTTGAGTTATAATCTATATTGTCTGATACTTACAACTGGACCTGAGGTAGCAAACAAGATAGTGTTACTGTCTTAATTTTAGTATCCTTTTGTGTTTATACCTATTCATATAAGTAAATAAAATTCATCTACTTAAGCGAAAAGAAAATTCTTGACGTTCTAACTTTTGAATAAAAAATGTCATCTTAATTTATGAAACGATGTATATATTAATCAGCTGATATGTGCATGAATATTACAGTTTATGAATGAGACACACGAAACAATAGGTACTGAGTGTTACTAACAGGAGTTCTTACAGTTACAGGGTAGCTGACCCATTCATGTGATTTACAGTTATGGAGAAATTGTCAAATCTGCATCATGAAACAATTCAAACGCAGAATGATTATGATAATTTTCTCTGAAGCAAGGATTAAAGCCCTTTGATAGTCTCTGGTATTGACTTGTCATATGAATGACAACATTTGTTTGACATTTACTTAAAACGGAATTAGAAACATTTATGGGAAGTGATGATAGAGAGTTAATATAGATAATTAAACTCGCTTCCTTTTATATGTCAGATGAGGATATTACATGATTTGTCACGCTTGTTGAGCTGTAACCTGAAAACATTGTGACAAAATAAAGGAACATTTGTGGCTCTTCCTTTATTCAAAAATTTAGAGGCGTTGAATACATCCAATTATACACAAACGTTGAATATTTGCTTTCACAATATTTCCTTTCCCATTGATCTCTAACATGCCAACGAATGAAGTTCGTTCTTACAACTTTTACGTGTTCTTTATAGTAACTGTATATTCTTAGAAAAGGATATGCACTTACTATAACGACAAAATATAATAATTATGGCTTAGGTTTAGGATTATGATTTTTTATGTTATAGTAATAATTACTTCAATGAATAAATTCAACCTTCATTTTGGTTACGAAAACGTGCATTATATATTCCATTCAAGCTTCAAAACAAATACACTCTCTAATAACAAAATAAAGGTTGATTTAATTCCTTGAGGTAAAAACCAATTCCTTCTTAGTCTATATTTCAACCAGCAACGAAGACGACTGTGTTAGAACAAAGGTACATGAGTATACCAGACAACATAGACTCGTTATTCACTACAATGTGAGGAATAATCGGGATTTGTTAGGCCTTTGTGGGCATGTCAAAATCATTCATTCTATTTTTTGAAAAACCTCGGTGTCACTCTTGACAGTATTTTCTCATTGCATGAGCATGCCATGAACAAACTCAAGGCTGCATATTTTGAGCTGAGACGCATCAGCTCCATTCGGAAGTATCTGTAAGTTGATGCCACTAACACACGTATATGTTGCTTAGTACTTTCAAGACTGGACAATTATATCTCAATTTTGTCTGGTTCAGAAACTTCGATGATATCTAAACACAGCTTCTCGGATCATCCTTAGAGTACCACTATCAGTGCACACCTTTTCGCTGCTCTGTAGCCTACACTGGCTTTCCACACAATCCAGAATTAAACACAAAATTTGTTTTCTGTGTTAAGTGTTTCTGACGGGCTCTAGTTAAACATCCCTATCTGAGCTCATCGATGTGTGAAAACCTGCAAGATGCTTCTGACACTCGTATTCTCATTGTTCACACTATGAAGTTGACATCATATGGACAACGTTCTTTTGCATATCAGGGCGCAGCAACGTATAACGAATTGGCCACTCCTCTTAGACACAAAAACACAGTGATTTCATTCAAGAGCGCTCTTAAAACACTTCGATTTAAATTACAAGAACAATCATACCTACCTAATAATGCATCATTATAAAGTATCCTTACCTTAAAAATTTGCAACATGTTTGTTTTAGTTTCTGATTTTAATTTTATTTTTTTAATCATATCCTTATATGTTTTTATTCTTTATAAGTGTTGTCAAATTTTGTAAAGAGCTTAGAGTTTCTAAAGATTAGGCGCTATTTAATGTCCTCGTTATTATTATTATTTTTTTATTATTTTTATTATTATTATTATTATTATTATTATTATTATTATTATTATTATTATTATTATTATTATTATTATTATTATTATTATTATTATTGGTAGTAGCAGTAGCAGTAGTAGTATTCTTTTAAAGTTCGACAAAATTAAAGTGGCAAAAGATTATTACTGACAATACAGTACCTTCCGTTTCCTCTCTCAGGCTAGTAGTCTTTGTTCTGTAATGATCGATATCTGAAAGAACCAAACAAATTATGTATCAGCTATCGGCCTTATTACATGCTCCTCATCTATATACTATCCTGACAATTGTATACACATGTGTCACTGCAAATAGGAATTTGTATTCTGAATAAACGATTATCTCAGAAATTTCTGCCATCCGATGATTATTCGGTTAATACTTATTTCTCTGAAAATGATCCAAAGAAAAAGAATGTTCATTACATGTATATCAATTTGCAAAATACACCCACACACATAAGCCAAACAATGCATAAACTTTGTTTTACGCGTGTATCATGTAGTGTGTGCGTGTTTCTGTTTATGCATGTTTGTCATATCATTTTCACCAGAGGAAGTCCTTGCCTTAGGCTGGAACGTAGGGAAACATAATTCCAGATGACGCAATCACATAAAATAGCGCAGACTTGGAGAACAAATGCACTCTGTCCTCACCATGGACATATTTATTTTTTCTCATGTTTTTCAACTAAACTCAAACCATACATAATGGTGTTGAAAGAAATCGCAAGTGCCCTTATGAAATGTTTGTCGATCCTACACCAGCTTGCGACAGTTTGTAATATTTTCTGTGAGCATTAAATGTTATTTTACATTTTGTAAAGGTTTCCAGTGTGGATCAGCTCAGATAATTATTTCATAGTCGCATTGATAGTAGGCAACATGATCAATATCTTAATCTCAAGGTGAATATACTTTTTCACAACTTTCGGTCACGTAAATTGATTTGCAAAGTAAAAAATCAGTCGTGAATATAGTATTTGATTGTGGCTGTACGACACCTATCTTTGTGATATGATGGAAATACTGTAATAGGATTATTGAATGCCGTTACAGTGTATATTCTGAGGGAATCTGAGTAAAAATTTATATTCAGGCACCAATATTTTTTTCAGCTGCAGTAGAATATTATTATATTAAACAAATCTCTCTCACTCCCTCTCTCTCTTTCTCTCTCTCTCTCTCTCTCTCTCTCTCTCTCTCTCTCTTTCTCTCTCTCTCTCTCTCTCTCTCTCTCTCTCTCTCTCTCTCTCTCTCTCTATATATATATATATATATATATATATATATATATATATATATATATATATATATATATATATATGAGGCGAAAATTCACATATTCATAGAATCAGTATTTTGAAAGAATTTATGATCACATCTGATTCTAGGATTAAGACAATAGATTAAATGGGTTAGAGTAACGTTACAAAAAAGATTGTGTCCCTGTTTCGCTTAATTGCCTGAGACAGATCTGACAAAGTGACCCAAAATAACTTGGTGTATTCAGACCCGGAACCGGAGTCATTTATACTTTTGTCCCTTCAGGAGCAATAGCGATGCAAGCTTCTCCAATATCTTTAGAACAAATGCTCTAACAAGCATGATAATGTGGAAGAAAATATCAAATGTCTGACCTTGACGTGACTATTTAATATCATAACGGACTAATGAAAAACGCAACAATGACACAATAACAACAAGGCGAATAGAGTATCTGTGGATAAGATCATCAAACATTATTTTATGTAAGAGATGCCTTTGACATTAACATTTGGAATTACCAACGACATAAAGTAAATGATTGAGGATGCTTAATCTTGACAACGTAATTCAGTTTTGCAAAGGTACATACAATATGAAGTCACTATATCATCAGTGGAGAACATTCGTATGCCATTGCTCATTTCACAATGATATAAGTGTTGGTATATTTCTTTCCAATGATTAATGATCAGTGCTTTGGTAAAATACTAAATTGAAGATAATTATATTCGTAAACAAAATATGTATTCGTAATCGGCTATCAATATAGCATGGTGAGCGAGTATCCTTGGAGCACACTGTCCAGAGAAAGGAAATTATTAAATTATTATGCCAAACGAAAAGTAACTTACATTAAATTGCAGAAAACGTCAAATATTTTCCATAATTAATATGTCTGCAACACGTTATATTTGGCATGTAGCACATTCACATGACGTTGCATACGCTATTAGTCTAAAGCTTTGAAAAGTATATTTATGAGAATATAGATGACTATTTCAACGACAGGGTGACGAAATCGCTAGAAAAATATATGTGTGTGTGTTTATGTGTGCGTGACGTGTGTGTGCGTGTGTCTTTGTGTGTGTCATATTCAAAATTCTTTCTCTAATTGCAAATTCCTTGAATATTCTTATTTCTACGTTACCAGTATTTAAAATTCTAATTGATTCAATCCCATTTGTTAATTTTTCTACATTGTCTAGTTTATCGTTAACGTTGTTGGATACACACACACACACACACACATATATATATATATATATATATATATATATATATATATATATATATATATATATATATATATATATATATATATCTATATCTATATATATATATATATATATATATATATATATATATATATATATATATATATATATATAGATATAGATATAAAGGATTTAACCGTGTTTATCATACGGGATGTTGTTTACGCTTACCATTGCAAACATGTGATTTTTTAACATGAAATTTACAAATTTCGCATATCCAACTAGGACATGCGAAATTAGACCCAGCTATTGAAAGAATATTGCTGAACTAATTGCAAATGGTTGTATTTGAGAAGCCGTAAATGTCGCTTTATGAAATATTCTATTGATACTTCCAATGACGGAATTAAAAAATACGTTGATTAACAGACTACAGATAAGCCCTCTCAGCAACTCGTAGTAACTTTATAGAGTCTAATTCATGGAATAGTAACAACAAAAGTGAAAGATAATCGGGCAGAGGAAAATAACATTTTTGTTGTTTCTCTTCTTGAAAACAGTTTCCGTAGACTTAAGAAACACATATTAAAGGTGCGCGAGTCATGGTCTTATGTGCTTTTCATAACCTGTAGTCTAGGTCTGTAGGGAAAAATGGGAATTTGTTCAATGATCAGCGGTATGTTGCTGTTCGTATTTTACCACCATCAAGGAGCAACAGATCGAGCACAACTTTTTCATAATAAGATTACAAGGATGAAATTCAGTATCAATAACTAAACGTTTATCTAAACGGATACCTAATGGTCTCTGTTGCTTTTTGGTTAAGATGAGATTTATCATTACATATAATGAATTGATTCTCATGAGGTTGCAGAATCGCTTGAGGACTTGCTGGTCCGTTGACTGCAATGGTAACATTGAAATCAAGCCCGTTCCACTTGTCTTCAAATATCTGCCTACATCTCTGCTATCGTAATTTCTTTTACGATTAAATATACTTCTTTTCAGAACAAATATAAATATGTTTGGAACCACGCTGACTTACCAAGCAATAAATATAGAAACACAAATCGGAATTCTTGTCGGGACTGTGTATATCATAACTGATGTTACTGACAGTGCCGGTAAAATTATTCCGTCACTGCAGCATTGAAGAGTACTTGCCTATTAACAACAATGTAGTCGCGGTATGATAAAATAACTCGATTGGATGTCTAAAAAGGACAAAATAATTAGCATGGCTGAGTTTGATAATGAACTGATGGAAGTGTCCAACAAACAGATGAATTTGAGCCTTTACCACAGGAAACATGCAATTTACATAACCTTTAACGTACTGTTTTGGTGCAGTACTTGTATTTTCAAGGACTGATATTTACATTTCACAGTATTCAAAGAGAGCTACATAGCTTACCTTTGCGAACAACTATTATATTCCTTAAATATTTTCACATTTGCTTTCTAATTACATTTGTATTGTCTCATATCGCATACATTCGTGAGTAACGATCATGATAAAAAAAGCACGTATCGGGTACATAAGGTTTGGGTCTATATCAGTATCCCAAACTCTACAATTCCCCATTTGTTTCTCCTCTCCTTACAATCATCAGACTAGTTTGAATATTAGTCTTATTTGCACTTTATCACAGTATTATAAATGTAAGTGTGTGTATTTATATGTACTTTATACAAAACAAGATATTGCATAAAGCAAACATATCTTAAGGCGCACAAAGTATTGTTCCAGATTAGGTCAGTATCAGTAATTACCAATGAAATTTGTAACCTATTGTTTTTGTTTTGATGGAAAAAATATTTTATTCAGGTCATCATGGAATTGCAGTCAATAAGGCTGCATTGGAATATTTTACATTTAAATATGGCATACATTGTCCAGGCTTCTTTCTTATCATGCAGAAAGCTCTGTTAGATCTGCATATCTGTATCAGCATATGATAAGTAATATGCTAAATATGTCAAAGTAAGTACGGTGTAGTGATTTTTGTTTTTAAGTTGACTCTCAAGCTGTTTCAACGCGGAAGAGATATTATTTCATTATCACTGAACCACGGCTGACTAAATGGGATCCATATTGGTCTATTTTGGCGCCATGTAGCTTGTTCGGTCAAGAAGGGACCAAAAACTAAAATGGTGTAGTGCTTTATGCATACTGGAATTAGTTCTCCGTTATATATGTCCCAGTTTCATTTATCTCTTGAGATAATGTCACATGCGAAGAGAATTTCCTCGCGTCCTCAATGTGACTTGACATTTTTGTTGGTGGATTATGCGAAAAACTTCTCGTCCTACCTTGGTGAGATGGTCACTAAATACAAATGTTTGCATTGAAAAACAGGAAACACAATTAATCATTTAACACGGTAGCCTTACGAAATACTCATTGTGTCTATGTATCCGAGGTAACAAAGTATCTGCCACAGCATGTTCTTATACATTCTATGGGCTGGATATCAGTCTAAATTATATTGAAGTATCATATTCTACAATTATATTCCATTTCTTATTCAAATGTTAGTGTTACAATAAAATATGAATAGCATTGAATGAAAAACCACAACCCATATGATGGCAATGACTGTCTACACTGTTATGGTCGAAGGAAGACGAGAGTGAAGTCTTATGCTCGCATCTGTATAGAAAAGTTATACTTTAGCGATTTAAATGCCTTAAGTATCTGACAAGAATTACCCAACTATCGCAAAGGTGATGTAATTTTAATAGGATACTTCCATATTCTGTATAGAAGGCCGAGTTCGCAGAAGGATCTATTCTATATGTATCTAGGATTCCTTGCTTGATATTATTATATTACTTCCCTCAAAGTTTACCACAAACACGTTATTTAAGCACTTCTAACAGTTCAGGTATTATGTAGTATAGGACAATGCAATTAAACAAAATTGTTTTTCTAAAACGTATTGTGTTATTAGTAGGGTGCTAAGAAAATATATAGCTTTACGAGAATCGATAACTTCTGGCTTCTGTAGCTCAACAAATCATGGTGATATGCTGTTTTACCCAGTCTCTAATAATACAAAATATCATATGAATTCATTTTCTTCTTCTTCTTCTTCTTCTTCTTCTTCTTTTTCTTCTTCTTCTTCTTCTTCTTCTTCTTCTTCTTCTTCTTAGTATTAGTAGTAGTAGTAGTGTTAGTAGTAGAAGTAGTAGTAGTAGTAGTGTAGGTTGTAGTAGTAGAAGTAGTACTACTAGTATCAGTAGTAGCAGTAGTAGCTGGTGAAGTAGTAGTATCAAAATTCATATCATTTACATAATCATACCCGCTACTACAAACTGTTTTTGACACCACTGAAAACATTATGACATTTTTGGGCATGTTTTGGAATTTATTAAAATGGACATGTAAATTCGTACATCCGGAATGATGTAGCTTACAAGTACATCAGATTGCACTTAAAAAGAACTAATATTTACCAGGTAAAAGTGAAACATCCTGTATAATAGAAGAAGCAAACGAAGCCAGAGATGGAATTATACCTAAATATGTTCATAGTTAAACTATTCAAGGACAAAAAATGTAAATACGTATGGATGATACCAAGGGCACATTTGATGTTTTAACTATCCTGGTTGGCGGCTAACATTAGAATTCAGTCCAGTTACGGAAAAGTATTCGAGAATTACAAGACAAATACATACAATTTTGAATACTGTATGGATCACTCTCAAATTCACTTCCGGATTCCTCACACTTGTACAAGTTGTACTTGTCATCAGCAGTCAAATTCATTATGTACAGGAATGTGTTGTTTTGAAAGTATCTGCTGTTGTTTACTATCAGAGATTCGTTGAGCCTCCAGTAGAACTTCCCTGTTGATGTACTGGACAATATACACTCTAACACCAAGTCTGAGTCTAACCAGTGATTCCAAACTGCTGAAATCTTTGGAATCATCATTTCATCTGTAAATAGAAAAACTTCACATGATATTTCACAATAATGTAAAATAGCATGCTCTTAATGTATTTCATATGTAGAAAACAAACTTACATAGGAACAAATAATGTCAAAAGCTAAGGCACCATTATCATTGCTAGACAAGTTTAATTTCTTGCCTAGCTAGACTTTCCAATTGATCTACAGTCGCATGCACATGATGATGTATAATAATATATGTGCATGTATTAGCAGACACTATAGCATTAACCTCATTATCTTTCCTTTCTTTTCTAGCTCCTTAGTGTATGGATGTTGCGCTAGAAGTATATCCGGTAGGTATTGCGGCCATCAACATTCACTTATTGTAAAACAAAGCAATGTTAGTAAAATTATATTTTGCACCATGGGCAAAATGTTAAATTAAACGCCCAAATTAAATGCGCGATAACGTAATTTACGAATAATTTGTTAGGCAAAATGAATAATGTCATATATCAATGGATATTTGGATAATCCGTGCAGATATTTGCAATTGAAAGTTATTTTGTTAATGACAAAGAAGATAATATAGGTATAATGCAATAGTGAAAACACAATCCATTATCAAATCAACAACAATAACAACACAAACGTAAAGCAACAAAAACCAGGAAATCTGTATGTTGAAAGTAGCATTTTTATTTAAGTACGTAACATTTTTAAGTAGGTCAATTATGATCCTTCGTTCATGATGATGTTTTATATTATGCAAAACGCATAGAATCTGCACCGGATGATGAAACATTTTTTAACCTTCCTTAATCAAACAAATCATTTTAAACTAATATATATATATATATATATATATATATATATATATATATATATATATATATATATATATATATATATATATATATATATATATATATATATATATATATATATATATATATATATATTTTTTTTCCTGACGTTATTGTTGTATACGTATATTGTTCTACAGTCATTACCCAAAGTAATTGTTTACTGTGATCGGGGCAAGAAATCACTCATGCGTCATAATTAACATAATATAACTTCAAAGCAATTACCAAAGACGGATTCGTGAGTGACGATAGCAGCTCTCTTCTTGTCCAGCGGTTTAATGACCTGCCGGATACAGTTCATAACTAATATGAGAGGGAGATAACTAGGTTACCGAAAAGGTTCGTACGTTGTACAACTCATGCTAAACCATCGTAAGTATGATCTTAATCCCTTTGGGTTTCACCGTTTACATATTTTTACATAGCTATTCAAGACTTTGGATAAAATCCATTGCGCCCGACGAGTGGACTTTGGTAATTGTACATAGATGCTTGAGGGAAATGAGATCTTTTCCTTTTAATGATTAGGATGTGTATACAGGTTTCACAAGAAATTGTGGGGAGAGAGTATGATAGATTTTAATTCCTATAAGCATGAATGGGAAAGGATTTGTGCGCTATGTAATTCGAACTCTCGCTCTAATGTCACCCACAACTCACATCCTTTGGATATATTTTCATATCGTTGAACCTCAAAATGTAAGTGAAAGGACGCAACATGTTAGATGTTGTTGTTGTTGGGCTTAAAGCCATGTTTCAGCACATGATAGGCTATTCATGGCGGGCAGTATTAATGGTGGAGGAAGAAACCGGGAAATCACCGGAAAGAACCACCGACCCACGAGAAGCTACTGGCAAGCTTTCTCACATATCCACATTTACCGAATTCTAGACTCGAACACACGCAGACAGAGGTGAGATGGCAGTGATCCGTAACGGACAGCGCTTTAGACCACTCGGCCACTCTGGGCCCCCAACATGTTAGAGGTAACGAAGTCACATAAGTAGTAACCATTAATGAAGAATCTATTCACATAATGTAATATTTAAATGCATTAAATGGAGCATTAGGCAAACGTGTAATGCATAATTAAATCATTTCTTTCACTGTTTACATTCCTACATAGTATAACAATTGCTAAAACAGTAACCATCTTCCGCAAATGTATTCTAATAAAAGACATAGACCATACTGATGAACATCTTACATAGTTGGGATTTAAGTAGTTGTAATGGTAAACCTTCCGAAGTAACTTTGAGCTCGTTCATATGCTGTTGTGTAATATCTCTATATTGTTGATGTTTTGGTCTCAGTGAAAAATCTCATGTGCTTCTAAAACCAGACTACCCACAACAATTCATACAAAATTCAAGAGTATTGACTATCGTGCGTTACAGGTAATTAAAATAATTATGGACACATGCACGCATGATTTGTTTTTTTGCGGTGTGTAAACCTCTGTTTGATTCCATTTTGATCTGGGTGGTCAAAATTGTAAACGGTTGTAAACACTTGAAGCTACATACCCATCAATTCTAGAAGAACACTGTCTCTGATTTCCGTTGTACTCATCTGAAGTACAGCACTGTACATCCCGACGTCATGTTTCCTTAAGTTCAAAATATTTATAATCACCGTTACAGTATTTGATGCAGTTTTGTTAAATACCACAACTCTGACTCTATCTGGTTGCTCAATTTTCACAAAATTTTTATGATCCGGCCATACCAGAATAAAGTCTGTGGCATTATGCTTAATAAGGATAATATCGTCAGTTAGATTGGTGGTCAAAGAAAAAGACACGTTTCTCCCGAGTATCCCCTTTACGATTCTTCCTTCTGCAACAGTATATATTGCAAAGCAACCAAACACGAGATGTATTGGAGACATAATCACGTTGGTACATGAAGAATTGTTACATCAGTCTAATATTCTATTAAGAAGAGACATGATTTACCATCTAATATATTTTATATTAAAATTGTTCTGATAGTTATAGGAGACTCTTTCCAATATTCCAAAATAACGGAAAGAACATTCCTTTATGACTGAATTGTGGTCATAGAATCTGTTATAATTGGCATCCTGGCACATGTAAGACAGTCAGGAAAGTATATCACATTCAGGCTCCATTTTGATAATCACAGAAATGAGAGCAATGCACTACGACAGACCATTAAAATATATAGTCAATTTCCTCCCCAGACTATGAGATAAAATACTAAAGGGATCAAAATAGTTTGCTTTGACTTTTTTAAAAATTCGAATCATTCTTTTCTGATCGGATCGGAAGCAGATGTCCTATTGTATATCTAGCAAAACATATACAGAAAGGAAATGGAAATCTTGATATATATATATATATATATATATATATATATATATATATATATATATATATATATATATATATATATATATATATATATATATATATATATAAATATATATATATATATATATATATATATATATATATATATATATATATATATATATATATATATATATATATATATATATATATATATATATATATATATATATGGTCGAACTTCTATGTTATTTAAATCATTCTGCATTCCCCAATTCTTTTGAGATGAATAATTCTGACCCATGAACTAGACCTTCATCGCCTTATTCATTATAAAAAGATGCACTGAACTAACAAAATTGTAGCTATATTCTCAAAGACTCTAACGAAATATGTGCACATATACCATTTTATTGACGTTTTGAATATTGGTAAAGGTTAGAAAAACCAGTAGCCTATACAAACCTAGTTCCTCATGAATGCATTAATATATTCAACATTATATACTGTTGTGATAATGACCAGATTTAATTTTATTACAGTTTTGATTCCCTGTACTTGTGAAGCACAATCAAGTCAGTGTCGTGTGATTAAGTTTACGCAAAGCAGAATATGATACCAATGAAAGTATTGCCAACGATTATAACATAATTTATAGCACAATCACAATCCGAAAAGTATTTGCACACTTGCAGAGGAAATGGAGACCAGTTCCGATCTAAAATGGTATGCAAGATGAAGTACTATGAATGGCAACATATGATCAGGATTGCCTGGTTCACTATGTGAAAACAAAAAGATTCGCATTTAAAAGCAATTTTGAAGAGGTTGTTGTGCGTATAGTTGGTAGCATGCCACTGTGTTAATGCGGATATAATGTCGGTGTTAACATTGCTATTTAAGCTGCCATTCTTCAAACGTCAAATTAAATATGATAAGCATAATTTGGTTTTTACGCATTACATCTGTCTTCTTAAGCGCATGTGAAAAAGCACACTGAAGTGGGATGTAACGGCTCAGATTACACAGATTCTCAAAACAAGTCTCGTTCCATCAAGATTACAAACTTGCACTGTGCTAACGTAATTATCGTGCATTACGACATTTTTGTTTTATAGGTGTAAGAAGTTTTGTGTAGGGCATACAGAAATTGACTGATAGTTGCACTGTGGTAGATGACGCGTGTGCTGTACATCCGGCATTTCCAATTTTCGACTTGGTTTTGAGTTGCCTGTACATAGACAAAACATATATCTGTTATGTTTGTTTGCATTTCTATTATCGTAGATAACAGGCCATACCTCACGTTATTTACCATCATCTTTAATTTACTTACCGAATGAGGTGACAAATGACCTATGGTCTTTCAATACAACAAAGAAAGATAAGAAAGCAAAGAAAGCCACTAGTTAAAACGCTTCATATATAAATTTATTTTACTAATTGTATTCAAACTAATTATGACGAGAATATAATTTCATAGCTTATTCTATCAGTTTCATTACCTGCATAATTAATCTTTGTACAATAGTATCGTGCTTTTTTAATATATGGGACCCGAACCGCACCAATTGTTATTCTGTCAGGGACTTTATTCTTTATAAAGTCATTTCTATCCATACGGTCTTTTAACGCATGTACTTCGCTTCAGATGCATAATTAAGAAAACAAACGCACCATGAGTGTAGGTCATGCAAAGACTATTGATCTTTATACTTTATTTTCTTTTAATTGCTAAATTATTCACAGTTCTCTGTAGTACAACAAGTATGCAGGACTACATATACTCTAGCATCACGCATCATCATGACTAAGAACACATCACCAAACAATGATGCTATTTAGTCAGTGTTAAAAGATCACGTGCGTATCATACACAGGCATGCGGACCTACTATTTTAATCTCATCTATTTTCAGTCATTCTTGATTCCTATGACTGAAATAAATCAATTTATATAAGATCAATTATAGAGAATTACAGGTAAATATCAAACAGAACGCAAAGTATTTTCCCAGGATTCTACAGGTGACTTTTTGAAAATGAATTACCTAGTGATACCACCTCCCATTCTTATTGGTGCACATTTATTTCTCTTCTCTTTGATGTAGATAGATAGATAGATAGATAGATAGATAGATAGATATATATATATATATATATATATATATATATATATATATATATATATATATATATATATATATATATAGTTATGGAATTAAAGCAGTTTCTTAATGTGATATTCAGCAATGTGAACTTGCATTTTACTTACATCATTCTGCATTCTGCAACCGTCTTATTGCGCCATCAACGACACTATTATCGTCTTATTCATCATGAAAAATGATGCACGTTTAAATAGTTGTCATTGGTGAAATAGGATATATTTAACCTACATCGTGTTATGGTCGATTTCAAAATTATAAAGCTTTTAATGTACACTCAGTAAGGGCATATAGTTTTACTATTTCAATTACTGAATAGTCACTAAAATAGCCAAACACTTTGTTAATCCTCTCGGACTTGTACTTCCAACAAACCTTCCCTCCAATCAATAGTTTCCGACTCTAATTCCTCAGTGGCGTTTCTTCCATCTAGAAGACTTCTAGTCAAATTTTAGCATATGTTATGACGCCTGACACATGACTTGAGACTTTTAGTAGGTTTGAGTCCTTTGCTAGTACTTGATACTCAATGTCATTCAGTGTACTAACGTCAAGTTTAGTGTGGCGGGATGAAAGTATAAACATTGAGGAAAGCGTGTGTTTTTGACCATATTGTGTGCCTTATTTGAACTGGATAAAATCTGCTATAACTTTATTTAACGTTAAATTGAAAAGACAAAAATGTGTAACCACCGACATTCTAACATCTTTATAAAATCATACAGCGCACGAAATGCCAAAGAAAAACAACATTCAATTTCAGAGGGTAACTTGAACATATGTTTATTACCATGTTATATTTATGAGAATCACGAATATTTGATAAATCCGCGTACATGTACTAGGTTATTGCTTAAATGCCTTTCATACTTTAATAATTTATTGCATTCATTTTCTCACATCTAACTGTAAATTTAACTTTTAACAGAAAGCTTTTATTTCCGTTCGATTCTCATGGTGACACAAATTGTGATCGACCTGTATTAGAAATGACTTATTTTCCTATATTTCTCAATTTACTAAAATACAATGAAAAAATTATATATATATATATATATATATATATATATATATATATATATATATATATATATATATATATATATATATATATATATATATATATAAGTATGCATACAATACGTTGACATAGTTCCAACGAGGATAATCAGTGTGATTTCCTTTATAAAAGAGAGAATCCGCTCAGTAGTTGAATATTAAATAATTATTGACTGAAACTAAAAATAGGACAATTATAAAGATATAGAAATGCAGAAGTCATTTTTGAGGAAGAGTTGGCAAACAACTTTTGGCAAAGTAGTTTAGTAACCTAAAGTACGTCGTTTGAAATGCCGATCAATAAATATATCATATTGAATTACGGCTTTGTTCAATATCTAAATCTCATGGCGGTTATTTTTGGTTTCGTTTTGCGAATTATTTCCTAGAATATAAAATGAGGAAGAGAGTTGCAGGCATCATCTATTATCAAAATTACGCTAATGCTTGCAGCAAAAATGAAAATTTTACCTATTTTATCACCAAAATGCTAAGAAAATACGTGATCGGTTACAAGTAAAATTATTTGCTATCTAATTCTTTTATTTTCTTATTATGTGGAACCAAACGTTTCTCGTCTTAAAATGGTGTAGAGGCAATTTGTATACGTCAAAGCAGACAACATATATCTGAATAATTCAGCTCTAAATATCAAGCTACCGTTTTAACCAGCTAACGAACATTGACAAATCGCAACACGTGACTGAGTATTTCTAAAACAATTGAATATATAATCCCTGTCGTTATCATAAAAACAGTAACCAACCCGAGCCTAAGGAAGTTAGTGTAGAATGGTTTGATAAACTAAGGGCGAACTAAGTCTGTATTACAATGCATTTTAATTCATAGCCAAGACCATACTGGACATCTTTCCAACACAAAATTGAATCCAGAAAATCGCAGTTGGATATATGTCAATTATTCATTAAGTGCAATTTCCAGTTTTAAACTTACCAGCATTTCGTAAGCAAAACCATTGATCAAGCTTGAATTCCTGCAGTTACGGAGTTGAATTGAACCTTACTTCAGCACAAAGATGTTCTGATTTCCCGACCAGAAGACGTGCATATGTAAACAAATCCTTTGGGATCTTGGGACCACATTTTCAAGAATATGAACTGTTATTATTTTGAACACAAAACAAAGGTCTGAAAATGCTCTTGCAAAGGAGTAGATAACATATTAGTTCACAGTGAAAGCTCCATGACAGCTACTGCTTCCACAACGACTGTTAGATCTAGAGAAACATGATAGTGATATAAAGAAAGCCTTAGTGATTGCTACTCCATTGGAAAATCCTCAATGTTTTTATTTTCTCCCCAACTTTGCAATAAAATAACATGTTTATACATACCATAGTGGAGGGTGTATACTTTTAATACCAGTGTCATTTTATAAACATGCTCCTCATTCTACGTTTGCTCATCCGGGCGAAGCGCTATGATTACAGTGAATTTCGCTTCTTTCTTTTTCGGCAGATTATTCCATTCTGTCCTAGCTATGATCACACTATACTTGATCGGGATGCGTGTTTGGGATGAAACGGCTACCCGATAAAGTCACAAATGTGTTTTAAAAATAGAACCTTGGTCTGAACGAATCTGGCCAAGAATTCAGCCAAGTGGTTTCTGACCACAAACATAAATTTGTAGTAGAGTTCATTCTCTCTTGCTCATTATTCAGTGTTTTTGCAACTAAAATGTAAATGTAAAGAAGAAAAATTAATAAATTAAATACTATTACTACCCTATTATGAATAAATTAATGGAGTAGTAGTATGTTGCAAGAGATAGCCAAGTAAATTATGCAATAAATTCATTTGTACCTGTTCCACCACCTGAAGATTTGAGTGAATAAACTTCATCGGATTTTGCTGATCTTAAAACAACAAATCTTCGGAATTCGGAAATTGTATTGACAGACTAACTGATGCACGTTTCACTAGCATTTTATATAAAAGTGACTTTTGCCATGATTGTGTTACCTTTTTAGGATATGTAGGACATTGGCAAGAAAACCTATAAATTCTAAGGGTATTCATATGTCTGAATTTTCTGTGACTGTCAGTAAAATTCAGCTGATGCGATTTCTGGGCATGGCTAGATACTATCGCAATGTATCTAATGTATCTTATATTGTTGAACTTCTAGCAAACTTGTTGAGAAAAAAAAACAAGTTTATTTAGAATGAAAAATATCAAGAGGCTTTATATAGGTTAAAGGCCATGCTTAAAATTGCACTCTTTCTAACAGCTCCAGAGTTTAGACAAATATTCAAATTATCTGTAGATTTTGGGGTTAGAGCAGTTTTGATTCAGTTTGACTGCAGATGCTCTCTTTTTGTATATACATATTATTTTCATATACACCTTTGTATAATTAGTGAGGTTCTTCTTTTGTAATATTTTACAGTTTATTCTGGTTAAAGAAAAAGAAGGTTTTATCAAATAAATAAAGATGTTACGTTCCTGTATTTTAAATATTTGATTGTAAAATTTAAATTATTTTTTCATTTATAGACCATTGTGTTTTATTGTAATGATTATTGTCTAAAGGAACTGATGCTTTAGTAACACTTTATTTATTTAGAACGTAAATGAATCTATGCTTTCGTAAGAGTTATTTAGATATAGACAAACGGCGTCTAAGGTCTTTTCTTAGTATATGATTTATATCGTGTACTACATATTGTCAGATAATGAAATATCATGCTTACTCCAAGCGAGTCCATCTCATAATGACAACTCAATATTAATTTACATAGACTTAGAGTGCTGTAGAAAGAAGCAGTCATATAATATCTAAGCTGTGTACAAGACATAGATATCTCTGAGTTTGTCGGAAGCATTCAAACATTTCTAAACTGTCTTAGTAAATTGTATTGTATGCCTTGATCAGAAGGTATTATATTTTTTTTGCTGAATTAGTGCATTACAATTTACCTTGTAAAAGAACGGTATATTTTCCTTGTGCTGGAAAGAGTTAAATCTTCATCATATCTATAAAGCTACACACGTACTTTGTTATAGATGTGACAAGACAGCGATTGTATTGCATCTACCTTTTGAAAAATGGTTTATTCCCTGGAGAACTATTCAAGTGATTTAGGACAACAACATTGGGAAATTCATTCTAAATTTGAACAGTACAGAATAAAATGTGGTTCAACCTAAACTAATGAACATTTGCGTAAAGACTTCATCTGACATCATCATCCTTCATCTTGTGAAGCAGAAATAATGGCGATTTGTGTAAAGACTTCTGACGTCATCATCCTCAATTCTGGAAACAGACAAGACTAAAAACTTTTTATTCCTATGATTCGTATATAATCACAATTCTAGGATAAATATTTAGAGGTTTATTCTCAAATCGTAATTCCTTTTTTAAGTTTTTTTAAACATTTACACCCTTGTTTTCTACGGAAATAACCTTATCTTTGTTAATACTTGCATAACCTGTTGTCTCCACTATTCTATTCGGTTACGTTTAACCAGCTGATACGTAACAAATAAAATAGAGGCTCAGCCGGGATAGGAATGAGATATCGTCCGGGATTAGAACAGTTAGCTGATATTTGAATTTAGCAGACCTTTGAAATCTTTTGTAAAAAAGCCGGCTTTTCATTTACAATGGCGTTATCAAAAGAAGATAGTTTTTCCTTCTAAACCAACTTAGAAGCATTGGAATAGTCTGACAATAGAAGAGTTGCTTGAACCAGCAAAACATTTTAATCTTTCGGAGGCAAAGGCTTCCTGCACGAAGAAAGAAGTAAAAAATATTTAAACCAAGATATGGTTGTGAATATTTTTGCCAAAAGTGTTTGAGCATCAATCAATAAATCTATGACTGACACTGACATTTGAGTAATGGAATTATAAATGAAATACAAGATGAAATTGGGATTACAAAATGAACAAATAGAAAAATAAAAAGAAGAAATGCAATTGCAATATAAAGAAGGAAGAAAATAAATTCAAAGGAAAGTGAGACTGAATTTGAAACAAATGCAGTCATGGAACGAACAAATGGGAAGATAATAGAAACTAAGGAAAATGCAATGGGAAAAATGGAAGTAACGCAATTGCAAATTGAAGAAAGACAAAATGACAGACACAAACCAATTTAACAGTAAAAAATCTTTGTTTCTAATAAGGTAGAAGCAATAGTGAAGATCATGAAGTCAAAACCTTTGAAAGTGCTGCTCTTCCTGCTGATAAGTATTCGTTTAATCATAAAGTTCCTGTAGTAAACAAATCTTTATTCAGAAGAATACTATTAGAAGAGTTTTTCAACCCAACATTACTTATTCTAACGCTCATTCTAGCAGAAATTCTAAATATCAAGCCTCTGACATATTTGATTCAAGATCCCAATATCTATCAATGTGAGGCTATTGAAATAAAAGTGGACACGCCATTATTGATTACTTAAATTGAAATTTAGTAAGCAGAATCAAGATAGCTCTATTCCAAATGTTCTTTTTTCTAATATGTCAAGACCAGGGTCATGTGTTGAAAGTATTACGTTTGTTGGGTCTGATTATGATATGGACAGTTCGAGAAATTCGTGTCGAAGGGTTCTATATCTCTCTTGGGTGAACAATCGACAACAGTTAGTGTGGTGTGAAGCAACGTCTAAAAATCAGGTTCATTTTTGTGTCAGATATTTGCTATTTGTTATGTCACTGGAGCAGTAATTTTTAGTTCAGTTTTATAACAAGGAAAATAAAAAATGTGGCATAATTTTTCCAGTTGTTTCGTTTATATTATACCCAATACGTATTTGAAATATACTGTAGAACAATAATTGTATCCACTCATGTGCAGGTCACAACTCTTAGTCAAATATTACATACTCTGCAACTCTTGGAGAATCATCTTTTAACATCGATTGACTACCTGTAGAGAGGAAACATGGCTTTGAATTATCTACATGTTTCTTTATGTTGCTGTCGCTATATCAATTTCTATATAATGGTATCAATTAAAGTTCGATGCAACTGTCTATCGATCCATTCATTAATGAACCGATTCTCCATATATTAATATACCAATGTTAACTACCGAAATTTGATTGATTCGTTTACACGTCAGTCTCCTTAACATAATCAATTAATCTATATCATTTAAGTAACAAATACTTGCACATAACTGTTTCGCCCATGCAACCGTTCACCGACAGTTTAGTCTATCTTTTCAACTATGATCGATTGATGCATGCAAGAAATAGATATAATCGCGTAGTCTAAATGACATATATATATATATATATATATATATATATATATATATATATATATATATATATATATATATATATATATATATAACACAATACTAAATTTACATTACAATAAATAATATATATCCTTGTTTGTTTCTTTATTAGCGACCAACAAATAACTAGGACATTTAGTAATATGTTAAAACAATAAAAACAGATGACAACAGATGTTTCGAATCATGTTGTCGCCGAGAGGTGCAGGGACTTTAAGCGACTCATTTTTTTAACCAATATGAAACTATTTTGTTTCTTTTGTTATTTGTGTTTATGATGTTTGCGTCTGGAGTGGATGACCTTGATATTTAGCAATAAGTGAGTTAATAATAACAAAAGCTTCAGATACATTGTCCAGGTCCTCGAACTTAATAGTAGTGATTTGTGCACGAAACTAATGTCTTGTATAAGTCGTATGGAAATTGCGTATTTATTGTATATTCAGACAACTGTCGTTCGACGAATAAATGAATATCACATTTAGTCATCAATTCAAAGTGGATCTAGATAAGATAGATGGAAGCATACATTCAACAGCGTCAATTTTATAACAAAAGGGTACTATCCGATATAAATTCATCACATCCGATCAATCGGGAAATAAGAAACTTTTCACATTCAATGTACCTCTAGATTAGAAACTAATATTGTATTCAACGCATTGTTTATATCAGTACGTTCAGTTCAAAAGAATTGGAGATTGTTTGCGCTCGGAAATTAATATAGCATTGTGCATTTTTGTAAGAATATACAATTTAGCAAACAGAAATTTTGTAACATCAGTAAGTAGTTATGAACGCAATACATACTAAAATAAAATACACAGGCAGTTGGAAGAAAATTATCTATCTATCTATCTATCTATCTATCTATCTATCTATCTATCTATCTATCTATCTATCTATCTATCTATCTATCTATCTATCTATCTATCTATCTATCTATCTATCTATCTATCTATCTATCTATCTATCTATATATATATATATATATATATATATATATATATATATATATATATATATATATATATATATATATATATATATATACATACATACATACGTACATACCCGATTTTGTGAACGGGACAAATTTGTTTTGTTAACAAATTTTAACCTTTTCCATATAAAATGATATGCTATTTTGATTTATGCTATGTACATTACATATTATTTATCTTACTGTTTATTTTTCCTCTCTTCGATTAATATTTTTCCTTTTATCTAAAAGTGACAAAAGAACAGTATCTTGATATATATTGATTTTTGTTACATACGTGCATCATCCATATAAATATCAATAAATTACAGACATATACATACACCAGAATATATATATATATATATATATATATATATATATATATATATATATATATATATATATATATATATATATATATATATATATATATATATAAAAGCATAGGGAAACTTCATGTAGGAAATTCTAAAGAGTAATTTGGAACTTACGCTTTCAAAAATATAAGTTCTAAGAAGGAGACGAATTTTCTGCACAAAAAGTTCGATACCAAAATATCGATTCCAAAATTCTTATCTTCTTAGTTCACGCAACATAATTTGCCCACATTAGATCTTTAACAATCAAGATTATTTTTAACAAATTATGAACTACTTTAGATAATCGAGATATATTCACTCCATTTATATTTATAGAAACATTTCTGTATGTAAATAATGAATCTGTAAACTGATAAAAGATTGTTTTGTCTTTAAAGCGAAGAGAAATTATTGAATAAATCTGTCCTATATTTTTATTCTATTTTATTGTATCTTTTTTGTGTTTACTGCTCAAGTCTGACGTACCTTCGTAGCTTCGGGTTATGAAATGAAAGCTAAAACTCCTGAGTTCCTTTCCAGGCGCTTTAGGTTACAAATTTTGTTGTCAAAGAAAATAGAGCAACACCTTAACCGTTTTTAAATTGATTTAATAAAAGCGTGACTTTTTTCTTGAAAATATGACGGAGTTGATCTTCCTGTGAAAAGGAAAATGTACAGGACTCAACTTAAATCTAGAGTTTTAGAAAAGAGAAATGATTTCAGACTTTGCGCAAAACTTGAAGAAATTGACCAGACAAACATATCCTGACGAAACTGATGAAATTATTGAAATGATATCCCTGAATTACTTTATTGATGCCTTGTTGGACTCTGAAAAAGGCTGAGAATAAGAGAACGTTATCCTAAAACACAGAACTGAAATAATAGCTGATAAAATGGAAGCTCACAGACTAGCTGATAATCAATGACATAAATATGTGAACTACCTATCTGAAATAGAGACTGTACCTAATGAAGCAGGCTATATAAAATTGTACAATGGCTAGAACATTTATCTGAAAAAGAAAAAACATTTCAGTCAGGAAAAGTAAAAATAGAATACAAATCGTGGAACAATAATAAAAAATGAGATGATTAAAATTGCCATATCAGAATAAATGTTTTCCAAGGAGATTACAATGAAAAATGGTTGCAAACGTTTCAAACGGTACTAACAGAAAACATCTTCTTGAATAGATAGACAGAAATCAAAATCAAAAGTACAAACCACAACATAATTTTAAAAACATATGGGAAAATACTGACAGACAGACCATAGGTCAGGAAAACAGAAACGTGTCAAGCTTGGGGACCGAAGAGCGACTGTAAAGAAAGGTCCAGAGTAATCAAACTTAACAATCTAGGGTATGGTACAGGATATTTTGTAAATGCAAAAAAAATGGAAATTGCATTTCTTTGTTGTGTGACACAAGAGCAAGAGTTATTATTCATGTATTAAGATAGTACCATGTTATATGTTCCATGTTATATGAAATATGATGAAGAGAAAACTGCAGTAGAATTGTTTTAACTGAAATTGTTGTGATATTGCCTGAAACTGAAGAAATTGTAAATTATAGACCAATTGCCCTATACGATAAGGAAGCAATGGGCTTAACTGAACCAGTCTCAATATTTGTGGAGAAAAATTGACTAATATTAGCAAAAGGTTTAGTACATCCTTAGAATGGATACATTCATCTCAAAATAGCACATTTGGTAGTAGAACAATTAGTTCAGCTGTATAAAAATACTCTATTTGCAAAATTACAAACAGCTCAAGTTATACTCAGTATACATGTTGAAGCAATAAACCGTAGTGTTCAACAATTACTATAACATTTAGCTGAGATGTTTGTGAGCTTTAACTAAAATTATTGATGATAAACAAACGTAACAATTAAAACAAATTTTGATAAAACAGCAGAGTATATTTTTTGCTTCTTCCAGTGATATAGGTTGTTCAGCATTAATAAAACATCAAAATGATACAAGAAATGCTAAACCTGTTAAAACGTATACTTACAGAATACAACGAACTAAAAAAACAAGTTGCGGATAAAAAATTTAAAAAGATAGCAGAAGATGGAATTATAGATAAATGTCCACAAATCACCTTGAATGTTCCAGTTTGTAATGGTGACTAAATCTTATGGTTCTGTAAGATTCTGTTGTGATGTTCGAGGATTGAATGATGTTAATCTCAAAGATTCCCAACCATTCCATATAATAGATCATATGTTGATGCTTTAGCAGGATCAAAAGGTTGCCTTGTCTAGATATGAAATTAGGCTATTGGCAAGTGAAAATTGATAAAAAAGACATAAAGCTGCATTCTCTATATCAGGGGGTGGGGACAATGACAATGGTTCAGACCAGCATTTAAACTCTTCATGCACGTGCAATGCTTAATCGTCTTATCCTGATGGCATTTTCAAATTGCTTGTGGAAAATGGTCATTTTGTAACTTGATGATATCATCTGCTATTCAAAGCCTTTTAAATAACACTTCACTAACTTGGAGTGATTTTCAAAGACAAAACATTGCTAAATTGATCTTGTATCTAAATAAATGCATCTTGTTTCAAAAACTTCTCATGTTTAGGTCATCCTAAATGTGAAGCTGGTATAGGCACAAGTACAGATAAAGTCACAGCAGTAAAAGACTGTCCAACCACTAAAAATGTAAAAGAAGCTAGAAGCTTCATTTATTTGGCACGCTACTACAGATCATGTGTGTATCAGCTTGCTACTTTGGCCAAACTCTAAATGATTTGCCAGGAAAAGGTAGAACATTTATATGGACTGCGAAATGTGAGTAGTCCTTCAATGACATAAACCATGCACTGATAAATGCAGCAATCTTCAAATTCCTTACTGAAAGTGACAAATTTATTTTAGACTGTGATGCCTCAATGGTGAGTCAATGAGCAATATTATCCATAATCCTAAATAAGAAAAGTAAATAAATACTTTAGTAAATGGTTATCAAAAACTAAAATAAAATAGTGCCACAAGACGAGAACTTCTCGCAGTGGTAAATGCAATTAAACATTTCATTACTATTTTTATGGACAGATGTTAACAGTGAAAACTGATCATAGCAGTTTGAAACTATTAATAAATTTTACAATGGTAGAAGGTCATTTAGCTAGGTGGTTGACTGTCCTGGCTACCTATGCTTTTGAGATTATACACAGTGCTGGCAGATTGCATTCTAATACGGATGCTTTATTTAGACGTCTGTGTTTCCAAATAAACTGTTCCGATTCTGAAAATGTTGGTAATTATGCTGAATATGAATCAGAGAATGAACTGTTAGCTTATTTTTCTAAGCTCCCAAGTCACATCTTGTCTATTCCACTCATGTAACTTAAAGGACAACGATATGAATAAAGATTAATATAAAAGTGATAATTTAACATCACGCATCTCAGATTGGAGAGAGCTAACAGAACCATTTAAACATGCTCTCAGCATTTTTGTCCTCACATCAATACAAGTGGGATGAAACCTTATCTTTGGTGATGATGGCATACGGATTAGCAGAACATGAATCAACTTGAATAACTCCTAGCATGATGACATTTGGTGGAGAAATAGTTCTTCCTATCGACAAGGTACACTGAAAGTCCGAAATAAATGAAAATGATTATGAACAAAGATACAAAGCAGATTATGCAAATAATCTTGAATATAAAATTAGAAAGGCGCATGAATCTGCAGTAAGAAAAGTGAATTTGGCTAGGAAATGTATGAAAATGATCTCTTACACAAAATTAACTTTTATTAAATATAAAGAATGTGATTCTGTTTGCTATAACAATCCAATCAAAAAAACTGGGTTAAATCAAAACCTGAAAAGACCATGAAAGGGTTCATATCAAATCCTGAATAAAGTTAATGATGTAATGATTATAATTAAAGGAAGGCCTAAACAAAAATGAAAAGTGGCCCACAATAACAAGTTAAGGCCCTATGAAGGTACAAATTTACCTTATTGGCTTACCAAACTATCATAAATAGGATCAGAACAGTTACTTTGTCACTTGAATATTCTTTAACTATTCTCTTGAAATATGGTTTATTTCCTTTTGTCATTTTTATACAGATAATATTCTAACAGTGTTAAATTTGCGAGGACTTGACATTTCATTAAGACACGGTGTATAATGCATTTGAGAAAACAACATTATCAAGTTGCAAATAAATGTAGCAAATGTCATAAAATATTCAGAAGTATAGATTATCCACATAACTGCAGTGCAAAAAAGAGGATGTTTATCTCTTTTTACATTCACATGTGTTAAGAAGAGGAAGCAGAAGCATATCTAGAGTTTCAGGAAAAACGCAATCAAAATGTTGATAAAAAATGTCCGAATATGCGATGAAAGAAAAATAATATTACTATGCCTGTTTTTTCAGGATAGATTATAAACAGAAATATTTCAACCTCTAGGAAATCCATATATTATATGTCTTCATCAAACTCTTCAATTTCCATTCTTGAGAATAGGATATACCCATCTGAAAATGAAAAATATTTACGGGAAATTAGAGAAAATGTAGAATTATAAAGAAAACAGCAACAACAGCAGACTCAAAAAATTCCTTTCGATGAACTAGAAGAAACCAACATATATCTCGAAGAGCCATTCAAATATGTAGCCAATACCATTCATAACAAAGTAAGAACAGAGAAAAGAGATGAGAAAGAAAAAATAATTTGTGAAGGTGGAAACGTAAACTTGGAGCTGGAAAAAGGAACAATTATGGAACAAAAATGAACATAAAGTAAAGAGGAAGGTACAAAGAAAACAAGATTGACTAAAGAGAATGGCAAATTGGAAAAGGACAAAAGCCTGAAATTGACAAGATTCAATATTGAATAAAGAAAATGTTAAGTCACTATTAAGAGTAGAAATTGGAGAAGTGGAGAAAAATATGTTACGTATATGTGGTTAAAGTGCGTGGGGGTTAGGTTTAAAAAATATTTTAATTTTGCTCCATTTTATTTAATTGCATTGAATATTTTGCACGGATTCGGCATTCTGTTTTTAGTTGTGAGATATAAGTTTAGCATAATCTCTATTCATTTAAGACAAAATAGTAATATGTGTGGGTTGGCATTTATTTCGCCTTACCTTGGTAACAAATCAACAGAAAGTTAAACTGATTGGTCAGCATCACATACATACTTTCTCCGCGTGATCAATGTTTGTAAGCAACCTATTTGTATGATTGCTTTTTAAGTTGGTCTGTACTGCGGACGAGATATAAATAGCGTAAAAAGAGATCACATGACCAATCTCGCGAGATTTGAAGTGATGTTGTTTTAGTGTAAATAGGCATTTTTAATATTGGTTCGGCCAGAGTCATTCAAGACCTAAAAGGAACTCTAACCCGGATTCTTATAGGACTACTTCGTGATAAGACTTGTGTTTTCATTCGTAGAATCTTATACTGACTATATTAGCAGATTGTACGTCCTATTTGCCAATTTTTACTTTGCTGTCTAGGGAAATAAAATGCTTTGTTAACATTTACAAAACTTGTTGGCTTTCACTCTTTTATTTGTTACTGAGTAAGAGACCTTGTCACTTAACAGAGAAAGGTTAATTAATAGAGCAAAAACGAATTATCTTCAAAGAAAAAAGACATTAGTAGAGCAAAGTCAAGGAAAATGTAGCGAATGGAAAATTGGGTACAGGCAAAGAAGGAGTCAATGAGGAGAAATTAACAAAAACAAAAGGAAAGATAAAAGAAAAAAGAAGACACTAGAAACGGCAACAAATGATAAATTGGAGAACGAAAAACTCAAAAGAAAAATCCAGACTGAAAATTGAATAAGGGAAAAGAGTAATAAAAAGAAATGTCACAAGGATAGATGGAAAATGGTAAACGGAAGATAGAAAAAGCAGGAAAAAAGAGAAAGAAACTATAAGTATAGAGAAAGAAAACTTGAAAAGAGATGAAAGTAAGCCACAATCCACAACAACAAAAGGAAATAATGATATATATGATCTGATAAAACTAATCGTGGAGTAGAAAATGATTTTAACAATAATAATAATACAAGATTAGAAGATGTTGACATCAGGAAGGACGAAAAACAGAATCCCATAATATTCGATTGAGATCCAACTCATATTATAGTAATATTATACTACACATGAAATATCCCAAATTTTTTTGATTGGTCTTCTCCCAAAAGAAACGAAAGGTTTACTAGGGATAATGTTAGAAGCAAGATTTTATAATGTTGAGGGACTCGTCTACTTAGTTGAGAAAAGATTAGAGAATGTAAGAGAGAATATTCTATATGTCCTTGTGAAGTATATATATATATATATATATATATATATATATATATATATATATATATATATATATATATATATATATATATAAATGCAATAAACTGACGACGATCAGTACGAAACTAGTAACTAACTAGCCTATGCGCTTTCGACTCTTAATGAGTCTTTTTCAAAGGCAAATACAAAACATATATACGACAAACAAATAAACACAAAAACGTTGTGTTTGTAAACCTCTCCATGGCTGTCTCCACATGTGTTAAAACTATTAATACAACCAGCTTGTATAGACTGGTTGCGGAAACTGAAAACGGTGTATAATTCCCTAAAAGTCTATACGCCAAAGAGACAGCTATTTTTACTTTTTGTACATTTATGTAACGCAGATTATATTCCGGATATTTGATTCTATACCGGTTATTCTTATAGTAAATAGATTTAGAAAATGTTAAATTCTACTAGGCATAGTTTTCATTTTCTAGTCTTCTTTGTTTAGACCGCTTGGTTTCAATGTTCTAAGGCGGCGTATCCAGTATGATTCCTTTTCCTTCCTGGTTTCGATACTCCAGCTGTGGTTGTTAGCAATAGCGATAAGTATTATATCACTGAAAGTGTGGCCAGTGGAGGAGAAGTGTTCTGCGACCGGGCTTCTGTACAGCTTTTTGTCATCCAATCAGAATATATATATATATATATATATATATATATATATATATATATATATATATATATATATATATATATATATATATATATATATATATATATATATATATATATTTATATATATATATATATATATATATATATATATATATATATATATATATATATATATATATATATATATATATATATATATATATATATATATATATATACTGCCGTTTGTTAACAGTGTGTATAGACATGAAAAATCCGATGTATTTCCTTTATTAGACATCATGCATTTAGTTATTTACTTTGAATACTATCATGAAATAACTATTGTTATTATATGGTCATCTTTTTTCACTGTTAACTTTGCATTGTCAGAATAGTGCAATATTCCACAATATTGCACACCTTCCTATACACCCAAAAGCAAAGGAACTATTTTCTAACGTAATTAGTTTTTGTTATGAATGAACTAAAGCAGATAATTCATACATGCAAATGTTTCATAGAATGACACATACAAACTGCTTAGGCACATTCCGCTTTCACTTTTTTGATACAAATGTTTCAGGTTTAGCTAGATATAGATCCTATACAGGGTCATCACAATTAAACGTAAGTTATTCACATAAACTGTCTTTTTTAGCTGTTAATAAAAATGGCCAAATATGTACTAAACACCTTGATATTGCACACCACGAACTTGATACAGTCGAGCACGCGGTACGCTATGAAGTTTAACGGCTGGTGGGATGAGCTATATGCTCGTGAATGCTATTATTTGTGCATTGATGCAATCTACGATTGTAAACTTTTTTATTTTAATAATATAATAATAATTTGTTTTATTAAATATAATTGGTTGTGAATTTTATTATTAAATCTTTGGTAATGAAACAAGAATGAGCATATAATAAAAAGGTTACTGCATTTGAATGGAAAAAAATGAATTAGTTTTTTTCGGATTGATATACTGCACTCCCAAGGTCGTGCAGTATAGCCATCCAAAAAAAACTCGTTCATATTTTCCCGTACAAATGCAGTAACCCATAACTACTTCTTCCAACACGGATATTACAAATAAATGAACAAATTTGTTGCATGGTATTAGGATGCGTCATCCATGTAGAAATATAGTGAAGTTGCTTTAGTATATTTATGTTATCATCTCTTCCTGTTCATTGTCTGTAATGATCAGCACTTCAAGGCCTCCTCATGTGAAGGTTTTACTTGATAGTTGATATTCATGAACATTATTGTTTTGGATGTATACGGTGAAACTGCAAGAATTCAAATGCAAATTTCTAATGCATTACAGTGGTATGTAACTCACTTATTATCAGCATAATAATGTATCATTCAATCATATATATTTTTGATTCATCCAATTAAGTATGTATTCATTCATTCCAGACATTGTTATTTTTGATGTCTTTCGTTTGAATGTATTTAACATAATACAGTAGAAGAAAATAGCGCTGTTTCTTTGTTTAGAGTGCAAGATTCTTGTCGGAAATTCTACATTCGAACCAGTGTGGGTCACCTACAATGTTGTATCTTTGGGCGAGGCACATTATAACAATAATATTATTGTTTTGCAGTGGCACAAACCACGACAAAAATGTATTATAGCACTGGTGAAGAAATATATCCAGTACACATGTACCTGTTAGAATTATTCTAAGCCATTAATAAGCATCTAGTCTCATTCAAATCTACAATGCATCAGTCAAAATGATATGTCTCGATAGTAATAGTTCTAAAACGTTTTTGCAAAAAAAAGCTATATAGAACAAGTAAGTGAATGGTTCTTTTTAATACATGTTTTATCAGACGAAGATTACTACACAAGCGCACACGGGAGTTGATTCAAACGCAAACCGTAGACTGAAACTTTATATTGAAAATATATTATCAAAGCATGCAGGATGGATACATACATGGGAGGAAGTGGGTTGGGGGTTGTTTGAATTCGGAAATTCTACCTCAGTTCTAACTGAACATCCACAATCTACCTCTTGTTAAAGTCTGAGTGTTCCATTTTTAGATGGCATAATATTAATGCTAGGCAACTGGTGGACAAGCATCCATGAAAATCTCTACCAAGTCTCATAGACCCACTAGAGGCCACGAACAAACTTGCTCACAAATTCACATTTGCCGATCCCAATACTGGAACCCAGAAGCAATTGTGCATTAGTCGGTAAAGGCAGGTTTATTAGACGACTATGGACTATTAGACTGGGACCCATTACAAGCTGAGTTAGTACAGTATTAAAACTGGTATATATATATATATATATATATATATATATATATATATATATGTATATATAATATATAAATATATATGTATATATAATATATAAATATATATGTATATATAATATATAAATATATATGTATATATAATATATATATTATATATGTTTATAATATATAAATATATATGTATATATAATATATATTATATATATAATATATAAATATATATGTATATATATATATATATATATATATATATATATATATATATACAGAGAGAGAGAAAGGAATCTATTGCATTGTGTTTATTATGGTAATATAATGTACATCATACAGTTAAGTCACTTTTACAGTTAAGTCGCTACAATACGTAATGATGCTTATACAGAATAAATTGATAAAGTTAATTACGATGTTTTCTTGTTCTAGGATTAGTAAACGTATGACTGATGGGAATAAATATTTTGGAAGGTAAACGATATAATACATCTGTAATCCTGACTCATTCTGTTTCTGGAAATTTATTTTGTATATTTATTGATTACGCTACAATTTATGTAAAACCTTCATCAAAGTGCAACTTTCAACAATGTACTTATTTCCCAAGAGAAGCAAAATTAAGCATAGCTATGAATTCAAATTGTGTTGCGAAATAATTTGTAGCAATGCCATTATGATTAATTTGTTTATCGTGTTACAGAAACAAACGGTTTTAGTAGTGTGGAATCAGTAATGTTAAGAAAATGTATAACCTTCCAAAAGCGGACATAAAACTGCAAAAGTATATAGGCCCAAAACATATTTTTACGTTTTCAAGCAGAAAGCATATAGGATAGCCAGACTAATTGAAAAAAGTACCATTTAAACACGAGGACAAAATGCATGTTGACGTCACAAACCAATGCTTTATATGTGTTAATTGACTTCCAAAACGATAAAACACCACGCCAGACTTACTGAAGCAGATATATGTTACACACACATTTCTAGTAATTAAAAAAATATTTTCCAAACACACACTTTGTTACTTCGAAAATTGAGAAAGAGTATGCTACTCACTTAAGAGTCTAAGAACTATGCATAAATAATTTGTGTCAAAAATATCAAATAGCACTTTATATTCTGTCCCAAACTGCTCTGGTGGCCTACTGGTTGATGCTTGTTTGAACCCCAGCCAAGTCATAACAAAGACTTCAATAAATGGTACTAACAATTGTCTCTCTTGGTGCTCTGCATTAACAGGTTAGCGTTAGGAATCGTCAACCTGGTTTCAGGATAATGTGACTGGGTGGGACATCGTGATACATGTCTTCGGCATGATGCCCGTTGCTAAACATAACTATAAACTAACACTCTGCAGACATTATAGCGACATGACTACGAACTTGTTAAAGCCATGGCAATCTCGAACTCACAAACACACTCACAAATTATGTTCGCATGTTGCTATAATCTGAAAAATACGCGTATAACTCAACAAAATAAAACATATAGTGCACATTTTATAAATGGTTTTGACATCGATGACATTTTTAAGGAAAGTAGAATTGCTTGTATGCAAAATTATAATCGATGTAGTCTAGAGTTACCGTGCGCTAGGGGTGGCTCAATATTCGGTTCTGCAATAAATATTAAAATATATATTGCAATATAATACTTTTCAATATTAGTCCGAAGTCAAAGTGGAATGATTGAATATTACATACGTTATATATTTGAACTAATATTGCACTTATGTTCTTATGTATTTTCAAAAGGTTACGGTTGAAGATAACACAAAGCCTGAATAATGTTATATATATATATATATATATATATAAAGATAAATAAATATATAGATATCTGTATATATATATATATATATATATATATATATATATATATATAAAGCTAATTTTCTTAAACATCAATATTAGTAAATTAAATCGTCTAACTTTCCATGACGAGACAAAGTTAAGTTGTTACATATGTGTATTTCTTGGAACGACCGTATACAATGCTTACTACTATATGAGAGGATCTTAAATATATAACATTTACATGATTACATTAGCTTTTTCCAAGAAAACGTTTTTCCGCAACAAAGTTATTTGTTTCAGTTATAATACACATGTTTCAGATATAATAGACGTTTGTCTCTTATCATTAAGACAACTTGCATTCATGGTTGATCTCATCGTGTACCCCAAAGAATGAAGTGAAACTAAAATTTATTTACTTAACGTTTAATTAGTACATAAATGTTAGACGTTCTAAAACAATATATCACATACTTGCAATCATTGAAGAAATAAAATGATCTTAATGGTATACAAAATTTAAGTTATTTTCAAGGAATAGCCGAATAATACTTTGCTTTGAGATTTGCAAATATTAATATCTGGAGTTAGAAATGTAATGTTTAATTGGAACTGTTTTACATATATTAAACAAATTTTGAAATTTTTGTTCCTTGCGAGAGAAGTTGTTACGACTTTGGATATCCTTCTGGATAAAATTGGTTTTTCCTTAAACTAAAATCATGCAAAATGCAATCGATATATCCATGAAATGTTAATGTTTTATAAATTGTATTATAATTATTTACTAATTATATTCTCATATATATATATATATATATATATATATATATATATATATATATATATATATATATATATATATATATATATATATATATATATATATATATATATATATATATATCTTTATATATATATATATATATATATATATATATATATATATCTATAGATCTCTATATATCTCTATATATATATATATATATATATATATATATATATATATATATATATATATATATATATATATATATATATATATATATATGTATGTATATATATATATATCTATATATATGTATATATATGTATATATATGTATATATATATATATATATATATATATATATATATATATATATATATAATTGTGTATTTTGTTCATTTCTGTTATCATTTTTTCACAACAATACAAATCAGTTTGTTGTCCATGAAGATTGGACAGCCAGTCGCCTGCATGGATTATTTGGGTAGTAAAACTAAATACGCTCTTTCCCTGTGCAAACTGGTGCAAGGTATAAGGACAGGACTACATAATTACGCATGTATTTTCTGCTTTGCTTTATAAAAAGTGAATCACTAGATTTGATAACGCAATGGCGGAAAAATATGTCTTGACAATACTCGTTTCCCAATTTTTCAATAACAAGAACAATGGAAAATTATATCAGAAGACAATAAGGTCATAAACATAATTGTATATTTTGGTGCGAGTTTAACAATGCATATTTCTTGATTGAGAATCAAAACTATATAGTGCATTGGTAAGTTTTAAGTTCAAGAAAATGACTACATATTTGTTTCCTTTGCTTTACATCTGAAATGTTGGAGGAAAGGTACCAATAGAAAGATTCAATAATAATAATAATATTATTATTAATAATAATAGTAATAATAATAGTAATACTACTAATAATAATACTAATAATAATACAATGATGATAATAATAAAAATAATATATATATATATATATATATATATATATATATATATATATATATATATATATATATATATATATATATATATATATATATATATATATATATATATATTATGCGTGTGTGTCTGCTACGCGCGAGCTTATATAACAACGATTCAGTGCCATCATTTTTTGGTGATGCTTGCTTAGTCGTGACGGTATATGGGTTGGCGCGTGCAGGCAAGGCGATGGGTGCCATTTACTCGCGGACCTGGGTTCGAAACTCGGTAGAGTACGAATTTAATTTCTCTAACCTGTATGATAGTATTGTTTGTATTAAACTATATATATATATATATATATATATATATATATATATATATATATATATATATATATATATATATATATATATATATATATATTATTTTATTATTATTATTATTAAAGTGATAATTAATATTAAATCGTTTCAATAGAGGACAGGAAGATGAGCAAACTGGCAGGAAAAGAAACTGATGTATTGTGGTTTAGTCATGATAATTTAGACTAGTTGAACCTAACGGTATAACTTATCTAAGCCTGTTTGCTCCAGTATTTCATTTAACCTTCATGTATGTTGTATGTTATTTACTACGTAAACAACTTTTAATTAGATAATTAACAAAGAAATCATTTGTGACACCAAATATGCAATCCAATGAGACCCCAGTAACCGTTTCATATCCTAGCAAACAAATCCGATTACACGTTTATATTTCAAGTTAATTTCGCATGTAAAGCCACACAATTCATGACAAATTATACCGGCGCTAGTTGGTCAAAATTCATCATTGGATTCGTCATCATTTTGACTAATCGGCGACAACCTTCTCGTTGTCTTTAGCAACTTGCTCTTAGTAAAAAAAATATATCTTCATTTATATCGGTATGCGACCACCGACCATCCTGTTCATCCCCTAACGCCGCCGCATTTGCAACCCCAAGAACCGCTACTATTATCAAAGCTGGAATCTCTGTACGAAAAGGAAATATTCCACCAGTCTTTTGCAATTACATCATCTTTGATTCAGATAATAATAATGTTCCAATATCCCCACAACTGCCTTTTATTGAGCATTGTATTTTCGCAACATAGATAAAAAGACCTTCACTTCGAGGTAGTACATAGTTATTTCAAAATGTAACAAGTTCAGTTATTAGTTTCATACCAACGCATCAAGGATCCTCTTTCGTCCACCCGCGTTCTCTACGCGGGAGTATTATTAGTAAGAGTCACAACATAACATCCATATCCAGTGCCATTCACGCCTGCACGGGCATGAAAATACGTGCCAACAATGGACTCTTTCAGCAATACCAGGTGTTCATATTCAAAGTAATAAATGGGATTCAGTGTAGTGTTGTGTTGTAATGTTTGACTTTTGTGAACCACCATATACGCTTATGATGTCAATTAATATACGTCCACATATTCTGATATGCACTGGCAAATGATTTCATGTATGGGCAAGCAAGATTTGATCAGAAGGTTCCTGATAACTAGTTTACTTGAGTCACGTCTAAGATGTCAAATAATATCATACCACAAGCTTGGTCATTTCTTATATTTTTTATTGAAACGGTTATAACGTGTATTTTGGTGCGGTACGCCCATGTTGAACACGAATTTGCCATGCTTTGTGTCGCATAATATTAATTTTTGGTTGCGTATCAGTGGAATGTACGAGAACCTTCACCGACGTCAGAAACGACAACACACCTTTTTCTGAAAGTCCACAATAGTAAAGTTTCTAACAATGATCTACCATCAGTAGCACCTCTTTCGCGTTGTCGTTAAGGATTTAATTTGATAGTATATTTGGTCCCAAAAATATCCTGTCTACAAAACCCGTATATATCACTGTAGTAACTTGTGCACAAAACCTCTTGATGAGGCTTCTTGAAGGATTGTTTAATGTTATGCAAATACACTGTTAAACGTACGGTATAAATCTACACACTGTACGTCGATAACAACGTTGTGTGTAATCTTTTGATCTTGCCTAATCGTATACGGTTGAGATTCTGTATTATCTGATATTTCTCTACCAACCATTAAAGTTGGACCAAGTGAACTTGCGTAGTCATTCCTGTGTATGTGAGTCCAATATTCTTCGTGGAGATGTCGACGTTGTCAACAAATGCCTAGTTATTCTTTTCGTTGATGAAACAATGTGCATTGATGAACAGCGCCATGACGACATCTTTAAGAAATAAAACTCTGATATTGACGGAATAAATATCACCGAGAACAACGTTTTCTCGTATTAGATTTCAGTCAATTGCAGAGAAGGCTTCCCGTGTAAAGCAAAATCCTCAATTTATCTTTCACTTATTATTATATGCATTTTTTAATTAGGGACCCTTACCATGTATGAATAATAATGAAAATAATTTTATGTTTCGATCCACATATACAGGTACCCCACATCAGATGCTGGATCTGATGCGTCTTTGAAATGAACAATACATTATTGGCTTTGTCTAATACTTGTTGAATCTGCTCCCTGTTGCCTGATTTGCTGTCTGTGAATCTAATAGTAGCCGTTGCAATCGGCTTGGGCGGTTGTCGATTCACTAATTGTCTCAGGCGGTCACGGTTTGATTAAACCTCTTGTAATCCCGAATTCTTTAATTGATCAGTAGAACCTGACTTCATTCAATATATCATATTGCAATATCTTTATCGATTGCTGCAATAAGCGATGACGATGACTTGGTTACTTTTGGGTTTGTTGCACCTGCAAACAATTCACGAAAGACATCACCAAGACCATTTCCATACTATGTCATGTAAACATGATTCCTTGCATTAGCAACAAGCACTTATATCATACATTCACGTACGACTGTCATTATAATGCATACCTTGACGATATCTACAGTGCAACTATATTCGCAATGTTAGAATTAGATCTACAGTGTTCATCTTTTCCTCAAGGATCAATACATTTTAAGCGATTATTAAAACATGAAAGACACATGAAAGACACACAGACTGCGCAGGAGTAAAACATCATCATGTACAGTTTTGCAAGTCTTTTCAGACCTGCATTGATAAATGCGAGGTTGTGATACTTTTTGATTGATGAAATAAAGAGAAAAATGGAATAATATTATTAATGTCACTTATTTAGTTTCAGTTTATACGCATTTATATTTTGCAAATTGTTTTTAAGGAAAATAGTTTGCCGAGTAGTCAACTGTATTCATTTATATCATGAATATACCAGACATTAGACATTTTGACATTTATATTATTTAAAGCCAATCACAGGGCAGATATTAGATACGTACATTGACCTACAATCTATTTATTATCATCTGTGGTTAGCGGTCTTACGATAGTAGTGTTACTGCTCCAGATTCTACGACAGGATCTCCGCTCAACTACTCGACATTTATAGCCTGCTTGTAGTACTATGCCGTAAAGCACGAAACTAAGGCTAAAAGTATTTGTACTCGAGTCTTAGCATTGACATGCATTACCCACAATATGATATTAGCAAAATACAAGTCTTTCTTTGTCAAAATCTGGATACTTATGTATATTATTAATTACGTGTATTCATGTATTTTACGTTCTACATACAGAACGATGTATGTATCACGAATTTGCTGCTTGTTTCCGCTGGCCACTTTGATGACAGGACTAATGTCAGGTAGGAAATGAATCTCTTCGTTCTTAAACACACATTGTTACTTGTAGTACATGATTTTCTCTATAAACTATGCAGTTTGTTTTCATATCCATCACTCTAAATTAAAGCGATAATTTATTGCTCTATATACTACATGCATTTGTCTTATTTTCTTTGTTTAGATACGTATGTATTGACAGTTACTAAAAAATTGTTACAATAAAACAATTAGTAAATCTGTTTACAAGTTTCGGTTGTTTTTCACATTGGACAGTTCGGTTAGGTTTTATCTTAAACGAATTGAGTTAATGCCTATCGGATGCGATTGGTAATATTTTGAAATATTAGACAAGGTACTATGACCTGCTACTTGGAGTATATTGTAATATATAGTCGTACTAAACTCTTGAATGTGTATATTAGGAGAGAAGTAAGCACTCATTGTTGCCCTACTGTGGTGGCATCAAATCTGAATACGTGTTTATGCTGTACGTATTATGACATAATCTGAAAGGAAAATTATTAGTTCGGATTGTTAAGTCGAAATAGAAATTGCGCATTTAAATATATCATTATCTGGAAACATTTGAGAATTATTCATAGGAATTCTGAACCAACTTTTTTTGGGAAACGTTACTATTCTGGGATGACTATTATATTTCTAATTCTAATTATACATTATTTTCAATTTCAGGAAGAACAGAAACTATTTCTAAATCTATTTGCTTTGAGGATTCCGTTCAACTGTTTCAAAATGTTTCATTATTCAATCGCATACTAGTGATTAATCAGATTTATGATACAGCAGTTAGGCAAATTGCAAAGTGGGTTATGCAGAATTCTACCGTAAATTTTTCCGTTGATGAACGATACGAGAGGATACTATTTCTTGACGAATATGGGACAATATGGATGCGAAATGTCCAAGATTCCGATGAAGGGAGATACATTTTAGTGTCTACCGAAGATACCGGTAACATGTATGAATTGGCAGTAAAACTAATTGTACTGGGTTAGTATTTAGTCTTACTTTTTTTACCCGTAATGCATCAGTGATTATGTATGTATGTATGTATATGTATGTATGTATGTATGTATGTATGTATGTATGTATGTATGTATGTATGTATGTATGTATGTATGTATGTATGTATGTATGTATGTATGTATGTATGTATGTATGTATGTATGTATGTATGTATGCATGCATGCATGCATGCATGCATGCATGCATGCATGCATGTATGTATGTATGTATGTATGTATGTATGTATGTATGTATGTATGTATGTATGTGTGTATATATATGCGTGTGTTTGTGTGCTGTGAGCCTTTTGATCTAATTCCTTGACAAGTAGTTCATCTATTTGCATTTCCAAAAATTTTCATCACCTTAATAAGGATTGGCAGCGCACTCTATATTATCGAATATTTTCCCGATGTCACTTATAATCTTTCCTTTCTCATGAACCAAACACCTTGACTCAATTGAGTAAGCAATTTATGTATCCCTGCGTTGCTGATTATTAGTTTGTAGTTGCTTACGGTTGGACTTTCTTTCATGTCCTGAAGGCAATTATATGTACACCATTAATTATGAAAACAGGTCGTGACATTGCCGCTTTTTGCCATACATTAAGGATCATTGCACTTAAACATATACCTTTGCATTTGTGATAGTATTGTGTCATATATATGTGAATGTCCACAGTCATAATAGATGATTCTAGCTGGTGTGGTTTACATTTCTTTTAACTGCCTTTTCTACGAGTATGCGAATATACTGTGCACTTTTGCATCACGCCGCGCTTTTCCCTCGCTTGTTTTCCTATAACTTGCTACAAAATTGTTTTGTCACTAGTTAGTCGGTCATTGTACTTATTTACTCCATTGTACGTTTAGTCACTTTTGCGATTGTTGATTGTGAATTGCGTCGTTTATTTGAACTTAAATATCGTGCCTTCATATATGCTAAGATGAAGTCATCGTCTTAATTTGATTCTATAAATTTCCAGATCAATTTGCAGCTTACATAACACTTTTTTATGACACATGATTTTCAATTAATTATAGTGAGGTTTGCATCTTTCTTGAAAGATGAAATCCACCTTGTATATTATCTTATTTCATTGACTTTTCTCTGCAACCATACTTTCACAGCGAGACTTCATGCATCTTGTATGCCGTACTGTTGAATAGGTTATATATTAGATTCTAGTGTGCAAACACAGCATCCTTAAGATCTTACTTTCTTCAATTCTACCCATATGGATTAGAAGTAATAACCTGTGTAGCTACATATATCTTACACGATTCTTTGAGTTCTTATATACCTATATGTCAGGACGTTACCCTCTATTGTTGCGTAATTACATTGGAAGAATCATATATTGTATTTCCAATATTCACGGCTGTATTCATGTAAAATGTACCATTTCTACTGAATCATCATCACTGCTTGTTCTAAGATGATATATTTATTTGATTGCTTGAGATTTTTTAATATTTCCAATAAACCTTGTTACTAAAATATTCTCTGTTTAACTTAATCATACATTGTATTTTCCTTTCTTTATATGTAACAACTGTCCTATGTATTTCCTTCCTGAAATTATAAATAGAAAAGGTATTACAGAAAGAAAATGAAAATCTGGATACGAAAAGTCAATCTTTCGGAGGAAGTCATATATATTTTGTACAGCGAAAGTTATGTCATTGCAAATGGATAAAAGTGCTAGCATTCAAATGTGTTATTTTATGCATGGAATATGAGTTTTTTGTATGCATAAATACATGATCGTATATGTATTATTCACCCATGGAACACTTTAAGGGTCTCATTCCTTTTGATTTGTTCTGTCCTTTATGGAAACGAATTTCAATATGCACAACCTGCGTTGTGTGTGTGTGAGACAATACGTTTGTTTTCATTAAGTTAGGTGTGTAGCTGCATCCAAGATTAAACAATATATTGATAACAGCTTTAAATAAATCAAAACTACAAATAGCAATGGTAGAATAAGTATAACGAATACATTAAATAATTTTAAAATCTTCGCCGCCCGTCAAAAAACAATAGTAGAACAATATTGATCAAATAATATTTCACTTCCTCGCTTTGTTCAATTTCCTCTGCATATAATCCAAACTTGCCAAGGACACTTGTAATAATTTTGTTACGATATTCTTTACTTTGCAATCTCAAGCCAGTTCGCCTTTCATTGATGCAGTTTATTTTTATATTTTTTCAGAGGCGCCATCTATGCATTGCAAGGCAAACATTAAACTTCAGGATACATATTTATTTGCTTTTCTCAACGATAATGATTGTGGCAAACCTTCAGCATCGGTATATTGGCTTGGATACAATGTAAGTAAACGTAAACAAGCCATCATTATTTCCCGTATTTCCTGATTTCCTTTAAACAATTTACACAGTTCCTTACAATATTCATGTGTACGTCTGTTTCCTTTCACATTATAACTATTAAATACTTTCAACTATTAATGTCTTGCTTGTGAAATAAAGATTACATTGTTTTGATCCGAGACCTCATGTTAATGTGATAAATAATGAATTGCAAACAGAACTGACTTATGTTTAATTTTCGCAGGATGAATGAAACTTAGACAATATGAATAAGATGCAAGAAAGATAATACAATGACCAAATCATTCTTGTCATTAATTACAACATGTTTTGAATAATTCTACTATAGCAGAGACACGTATGATGTCCCCTGTTGACTCGATATGTACAGTAGGCATTTATGCATCATCCGGCATGATGCAAGATGGGACCTAAAAAAGTGTACACTTGATAAAGATACTTTATTCCAGTTAGTGTAGCACTAAATAACTTGCTAAAATACGCTCTCAAACCTAATCATATTCGCTTTGAAATATGTATAGCAATTTGCAGTATTATTCTATGGCGAACTCTATATAACGTTTCCTCACCCTTATCATTACGATGGAAACATAATATTATTTGTAGCACATTCAAATGTTGTTTCTACGAGCAGGCTCGTGTATAGCTATTTTATCTGAATACAATCTATCTCCTTTTAAAGAGAATGTATTCATTTTTAAACATGGTCCTTGTTTTGGTCTATGACAAGCCAATGTTGAAGTGAGAACAATGAGCATGAAATATAACTGCAACTACTACTACTACTACTACTATTAATACTACTACTAATACTACTACTACTACTACTACTACTAACAATAATAATAATAATAATAATAATAATAATAATAATAATAATTAATAATAATTTTGTACAACGTCTAATCCGAAGACGCTCTAAGCACTGTACAAACTTACACAACACTTAAAACAAGATATATAATGCTATGATTTAATGAAAATAAACACCACAAAATTACATGCTGCAGATATTTAAGGTAAGAAAATATTATGATGTCTTTACGTCTATTCTTGCAGTCGAAATAGGTGGTGCGTTTTAAGAGCACTTTTGAATGAGATCAACGTGTCTTTGTGTCTACGTTCCGAGGGAAATATTTTCCACGCTGCTGGGCCCTGGCATGCAAATGAACCGTTGTCCATATAACTTAATTTTCATAGTGGGAATAATGAGAATACAAGTGTAAGAAGAGGAGCGTAAGAATATTGCATGAGTGTAGATATGGACTAGGTCGGATAGGTATCTAGGACTGGAGCTCGTCAATGAAACATAGCATAGACAACAAATTGTATGTTTAATTATGGATCCACTGGATCGACAGTGTAAGGTACAGAGCAAAGGGAGGTGTGTTCTGATCGTGGTACGTCATGTATGATGCGAGTAGCTGTGTTTGAACTTTTGGAAGTCTATGGAGTGTATATTGAGACCAATATATTTTAGTAAATCCATCCGGTAAAGAATTGAGCTAAATTTGGTATTATTGACATGGTTGCGTTTCTTGTGAATTCTGTAGTTGCCATTATTTTCAGAGAGCTGATCAACGTTTTTATATATATATATATATATATTTATTTATATATATATATATCTCTCTCTATATATATATATATATATCTCTATATAAATATATATATATATATATATATATTTATATATATATATATATATATATATATATATATATATATATATATATATGAAGGGGAGGGTGTAAACTTCAAATAGTTCCGATGATTGTCGGAAGAAAAGGATACTATAATTGTAACGAAAAGGAAAATTAAAGAGGACACTACACTGTTAAGAGGGCTAAATGAGACTATACATTATATCTGTATAAAGATGGCGAATGAAACAACGAATCCTTTAAATTGAACAGAAACTTACAGCATGGAAGATAGTGATTATGAAGTCGATGCGAAAACTTTAGTTGTTCCATTAATGTTCATACTCAGCATTGTCTATATGAATTAATCACATGGCTGTTGTGTTATTTTGATTCATATTAATTTGTGGGTTTGTTGCTGTGTAGCAGCGCAAGAATATATTTTGGTAAGTTGGTGCTGAGGGAATTATAATAAAGTGCCATGCCCAAGTGCAAATGACGGAATCCCACAATGGCTATTCTACTGATACAACCCCTTAACCATAAACTTGCGGTCGTTTCGATGGTAGATGTTTTCATTAAAACGCCATAAGGTGAAGTAATGATGTTAGGACTGACAGCGGAGATCATAGTATCAAATTCACATTGGGTTGCGCATTTGTCGTCTTATTACTTTCTAATCGAGATTCCGGTGAAAATGTTTTTTTTATAGAGATAGATGATATAATTCTGTATTGCTCATGGTCGAGCTTACAGCAGGTAGTACTTACTGTGTTATTATTTTACATCCGACAGAAATTGATACGATACTGTGCCCTGACACATGTTCAAAGAGACACTCCTGCCACATTGTAAAGTTTAGTTATCAAATATATTATAGTGTGTTATGTGAAAAGTCTTGTTCAGTAGATATTGATCTACCTAATACTTTCCTCATTTCATGTGCTACCACGAGCGATAAACCGTGCTACGTGGTGGGAATAATGGTAATTTAAAGTTATTGATTTGCAAGACGATATATATTATTAAATAATCAAATCACCTCAATCAAGTCGTATAACACATCTACAATTATTGTCCGATTTTTTTATGTGCGAGCCATGGTCTATATGCAACATATTTAGCAGTGAAATGTTTAATGATGTTCAGATACTGTGTTTATATCGGCAAACATTTGTTTCCAAGAAAACACAGTTCTTATAAATAATTTTAACAGGGAGACAGTCGCAATTATAAAAGCAAGTATACGGGAATATAATTCAGTCTACGTAGCCGCCAATCATCATTTTTCCTTCCAAATGTCCGTGTTGTCTTCCATTTAACGTGTGTCCCTGTCCCTCTATTTATCGTCATATTGAAAATAACAATTATATGTATTTATATATTCAAGCATAATACACCTATTATTGCACTATATACATGCAAAATGATAAAAATGACAAACCCACACGTACACTTACTTAATTATATAACTAGAGAGAGAGCGGATAATGCTACTCCCAGCTAGATTCACGTAATCCAAGAATTTGTTTTGATGGGTGAAAAGTTTGTCGATTAAAGGTATAATAGTAGCAACACCATCCTTGATAATGCAGGCCATATCCGTTTGATGGAGGTACCCTGAATACCCTAGATTATACTTTAACTGTAGCGTATCCAACCAGTTAGTGATATTTTGCAGAACGACACTGTGATACAAGTTCAACCAGGAAATGAAGCAAGTGCATATCATGCTTGTATCGAAAGTCCTTCTTTAAAATGTGCGAGAGGTTCAAAGGCATCCGACTACTGTTCGACATTCAGGAAAGACACAAGTAAGTTTGCAAACACCAGCAAAATACTAATAATGCATATAGTAGTCTACTTGAGTCCCACACTCAGAAAAGAAGTAGTTTATGTTCGACTTGTTATATAGAAATGTGTTGGCTATACTAGGACTGTTGAATAATATTTGTCCTTCATTTTCAATATTTGTACTTTTTTGCAAGCATTTGTTTTTCTAATAATCTCAAAAGTATCTGTACAATACCAGATTTATTTTGTCAATAGTGTTCTGATTGCTTTCAAATTACATGTAATGGGTTTGGCTATCCATCTACTAAAATAAGAAACTAAAGAACAGTTAAATAATAAAAGAACGGTAAATATAAATTTCCAGGGTAACAAGTGGACAAGGCTTCATTCAGAATATAGTTGGACCAATTTTGACAAAAGTTTTGGATTAATTGGGATATGAAAGTCTCAGAACTACACTATGTTAGGATAATGCATATCTGTTATTAAGAATGATATATCCAGCTAAAATAACAAAATAGCTCAGTTCTTAAAATTTTCCTAAATAATATTTGATCAATCATTCACATTGGTCATTATAAAAGCCATTTCAAACTGCAAACAAATGTATCATCTACTTTATTAAATGGCTACTATGTAATATAGACCTAGTAGGAAATAATCTATTCAAAATATGTTAGACAAGTCAAAATTGTCTTAACATCAATTTTACAGATGTTAACAACATACGTTTAATTTCTATATGAACTTATCTTGTTAACTGATGGTACAAATGTCTTGTATTTCTGTTCTCTATAGATGAAGACCTCATACCAAAGATATATCTAGTGAAAAGCAGTATTCGGGACACTTCCATAGTACTGCAGTGTCAATCAAACTATATATCAGCTGGGATGATCTATTGAAGACGCAATGCGATTCAAATAGATAACAGCGCGAAGTATAATCAAATGGACAACTTTCTTTCCATACGATATTTGCAAACTGGCGACCAATACGATATATATACCTGTGTGGTATCCGGAGGCCGATATGAGAGTGATCCATATAGTATAGACACATGTAAGTAGAAATATACTGTGAGTTTTATTCTTCTCTCTCTCTCTCTTTCTCTCTCTCACACACACACACACACACACATATATTGCATTTTCATATTAGCTGAGGATTAATTAATCAGCTCCTCGTTTCTAGTATGCCTCTATGGCATATTACATTAACGGATAACGGATCAAATCAATTGCCTCTGTCATAACTTAGATTAGTCACAAAAAATAATTTAGTTTGGAAAACCGTCACTAATACTTCGGCAGATAGTTTCTAAATGTTTTATTATGAATTAGTCCTGCCTTGCACATTTGTTTCTAAGAATTATCTGAATATTTCGTAATCTGTATAAATAGTAAAATTCACATAGATAACTAATGTGTTTACTTAATAATTTGTTAAGTAGTCTTTGCTTGGTTTAAAATAATCTGTCATTTGTGGCATTTGTTTGCATTCCTTCATTTTGAATGAATATGAAGTTTTATGTTTCCGTGATAAATACTTTTCCAAATACCTATTGGCTACATTTTTATAACAAAAGGTTAAAATATTTCATATTTCAAGCCATTTCATGCCATGTTTATTATCCTCAAAATGATCAGGATGATAATTGCGGACAAGAAAGCAAAGCAGGTGACGTACAATCTTAAGTAAATTTTGATATACGGAAAAACATTATCATGGAATAGCGCATTACATTAAAAGCACTTTCTTTATAAAGACACGTACAAATGTAATCCAACACCTGCTTCATTATCATAATTGTAGTTGATGTTTTAATGAATAATAAATCATAAAGCGGGCCTGCTGGGTATATATATATTGTATTTAATGAAGGAATCCTCTTTATAAGAAATGTAGATTTGCAGAAAATATAAAGAATCCAATCTATTTATATTATATACATTTTAGGACAAGAAATGAACTATACATAAGACAATCTCTAAAATTGTATTAATACATTAACCATAGCTGGATTACATAAGTACTTTGTAAAAATATTGAAAACAAAAGTAAGATTCCAACTTTTGAAAAAACATGAATTGCATCTTAATAAAATTCAGCTACCGTTCTTGTTATCGGTTTTAATACAAACAAATGTTTGATGTGTATGATATATATGTACAATAGGCTTGTCCATGATTAGCACATTAACATTTAATGAAACTGTTTAAAAATTTGAAGATGTGACATTAATGTATTATTTTTTTTTTGGAAAATGATTAAACATAAATATTTATTGATTAATTCATTATATAAAATGATATTTTCAAAATGTACCGAATAGCACTGAGTCTATTGCAGATATTATGCAAAGAGCTGGACCTAGTGTAAAGGGGCGATGTACCATTGATGAATTATAACATTTATATGATTATCAGTTTGCTATTTAAATAATATGTGCTGACATTGCCGTAAAGAAAGTATCTTTGATTTAAAATGGTTGCCTGTATCATCGATCATGGATTGCGACTATAATGTATTAATTTTAAGTTTACGATTGTGATGTTTACTCATGCAAAATTATTCTTCTCACAATAATCACTTTCTCATGATCATCAGTATAAATCACAATCTTATACAGAGCCTGTTTTTATCAAATATTTGCAATAGGTTTCGATTCACACAGTTGCTTTATCATAGTATTGAAAACAAAGTTACATGAGTCATTTCCCTTTTAACTACCACCGTAAATGGGAACAAAAAACATATTAAATACAGTATTTATTCAGCATTTATTATTAGTAGATTTTATATTGAAATGGGATGTTCTTGTTTTTAATTATTGTGTTCGTCAATATTAGAACCTACCCTAGACGTATTAATATTTTCATACTGTTTGGCATGTATGTTGTAGCAATTTGTCATTCTTCTTCCCTATAAAAAGAAAACATACATTCTGATATATTCATTAACATGGTTTGTACATTATATATATATATATATATATATATATATATATATATATATATATGTATATATATATATATATATATATATATATAAATATATATATATATATATATATATATATATATATATATATATATGTATATATATATATATATATATATAGATATATATATATATATACTTATATATATATATATATATATATATATATATATATACATATATATATATATATATATATATATATATATAGTAGTTTGTATGATCTTTGCAGATGGACCTAGCTTTATCGAGTTCAAACAAAATATTGTGATGATCAAAGAGCTAGACAACTTGAACGTTAGCTGTCTTACAGAGTGTTATCCACTTTGTTCGGTGGAGTGGAGTAAGCTGGATCCGTCCTCAGGCCAAAAAGACACTTTATTGAAAGATGACACATTACAAAGGTTGCATATTACACGAGAGATGTCAGGGAAATACTCCTGCAGAGTTCAGAATGTTATATCTGGTGCATTTATCGAAAGCACTTTCTCATTGGATGTTCATTGTGAGAAAACTATTATTATTATACTTCTTATTATTATCATTGTTGTTGTTGTTTTTGGTGGTGCTGTTTTTATTGCTAGTAGTAGTATTAGTAGTAGTGAATATCGTACCTGTACGATACAATACTATTAGCACACAATTGGGCGAATTCACACTCATAGTGAACAAACCATTGCGTGAAATTATGTTCAAGCAATCAAAATCAATATGTTTCAATAAAAGATTAGGTATTTTAAAATCAGTCACAGTAAAGCCCTTCATGATTTAATTGTGTTTATCGTGATAAGGGCTTCAGAAATATTTCTCATTAATGATTTCATGCATTATGTCTGTTATATTGTTATGTATCCATGATATTGTACCTAAGTTATTGATCAACATTTTTCAGACGGTCCAGATGAAATATTTCTCAATACAACCAGCAGCATTATTGAGTTGGACGAATTTGATTCTATAACAATACTTTGTATTGCCGAATGCTGTCCCTCATGTCGATTTAGCTGGATGGAAATGTCTACAGGAAGCCAAACACAAGTTGCAGAATTAATGCTAGTCAATGTGTCAACCAATGGTACCTACACTTGTCGTGCATGGAACCCCAAAACTGACAGCGCTAAAACTTCAGAGAAGATCAGGATTGCAGTAAAACTTGGTACGAATACATCTGCATAACACTGCTCTTACTTACCATTATAGATATTAAACACAAATTATGTTTTGGCTGGTTTCCATGTAGTATACACATCAACGACAATAGTTTAAAAAAATCATGGAATAACCACAACACTAAGCATGCGATTTTCACCGACATTAATATAAAGCCGTGACGACAAGGCTGGTCTACTCTCAAAGAGTCCGTCAGCACCAATTATATCAATAATATCAAATTATATATGTACATTTACGGTTGATGCGACTGATGTCAATGATGGATACAAAATATATAAATATATACTGACTTAATCATAATTGTATAACTAACATTTTTCTAAGTTTAATCCCGGAAGCCTGTGGACAATAAATTTAGTATTACATTCAAATTAATGCAAACAACTAATACGTACAATTATCGTTTTTAGGTTTGTACCCGCATAATATATGTCTTAAAAATATCAAATCATTATTTTCTCTGTATGAAAATAACGGTCAATATTTGTCTCACTTTTACAGACGAAAGATTGATTCCAAGTATAGCCATAGTCAAACATACTGCATTGGATTCTTCGATAGTGTTACGGTGTAATTCATCCCGCAAATCCAATGGAAAGTTCTCCTGGATGGTTAATCGAATTCTGCTAAAAAACAACTATAGATATTCAGCTGACAACGATATACTTTATGTAAGACATTTAACAGCAGAAGACTTAAATAACTCGTACACATGCATTGAACCGAGAAGTAAACTACAAAGTGATCCTTTCTGGATAAAAGCTTGTAAGTTAATGGACCTAGTCTGTGTATGATATTGTTTGTAAAATCCTTGTAGCTGGATCTACAGCTTCCAAGGTCCATCTACATAAATTGATGGTCAAATAACATACTTGATCGAATGTTAGCTGTCTTGCGGACTGCTACCTACATTGCTCTTGCAATAGATGAAATAGGAACCGTTATAACGTTTCGTTCTGAAAAGAATGAGTTACAAAAAGAACATTTCATTTATGATGGCAGTTGTGATCATACTTTTCATCACATCTAACACTGTATTTTAGTATAAAGTTTACAACCGAAATATGCTCGGAAATGCTACCATGATATTTTGGGCGTGTTCATACCATTTACCTAAAACTAATTCTTCATACATGGTTTTATATTGAATATTCAGCATTTTTAATAGACTGTGATATAAATGTTAAATTCCAACCTTGAACACTAAAATAATATCTCATTACACCTGATAATTTTATTCAGTCTTGATTTACCTTCTACTAAACTAAATTGCAGTAAAAATAAATTTATCCTAGTTTTATAATTTTTTTTAATGGGAACTAATTTCATCAACCTACAGTCGTGTTCATTCTTCCGAAGTTAGATTATCATTATCTTATATGTATTAATACATACGCTCACCATATGTATATATATATATATATATATATATATATATATATATATATATATATATATATATATATATATATATATATATATATATATATATATATATATATATATATATATATATATATATATATATATATATATATATACAATAAGTATGCCAAATATATCCAAGCAGATTAATTTTTTGCAAAGCACTGGTCTAGCTTTTCATTTATTATATGCCAAAACATGATCCGGACCTCGTCTACACTATTATATCATCACTGCCAAAAGATGTGAATTCCAAACATTATCTCCAGTCATCAGTTAGAATATCTGTTGAACTGGGTATTGAGTACCTTAAGTAGACACATTAACCTAGAACCATAATCAAACGATTTGGTGTATTCTTTTCAGTGCTACATATCTCTGTTAGACAATAAATATGTTTGACCTATTGGATCGTAATTCCACCTATCAGATTTAATTTCATCATTGACAATATACCATGAGACAGTCAATTGTTATGTTATCCTTCGTTCAGCTAATACGTGTGCCTTTTATCCTCCGTTGTATTTATTGAGACCATAAGTAACTCACTCATCTGCCTTAGTCATTGTCTTTTTAGAAATCGCGTTAAATATTTCTGCTCAAATTGCTGTTGGCGTCAAACGATTTATGGTGCGGATAACACGATGGAAGTAACCATGAATAACTGCCCCAAATACATTCAATCAGCTCACCTCTCTCACATTTCCCGTCAGATTAATATTTTCGACTACCTTTGCATGGTTTTATAGACATCCAAAAAGCTTCCCTACATAACTATATATAGGAAAGAAGCCATTATGTAATAATAGCTCATATATGAATACATTATTAATACATAAACACACATTTGCAACAAGCTACACAATGACCTACAACGCAGTCATGAAGTAGTTGCACTTACAAAGTGCTTCAACAAGACTTAGCGATAATCATACACAACTCAATGGAAAGTTTATATTCAAATAACTAGTAAAATTCACACCTATCAAATTAATATTGACACTTATATGAACGAATAGAATGCAAAAGTGAGTTCGAATGTCAAAGGATTATTTGTATGACCCAAATTCAAATGTTCAATTTCAAAGTGCTCGTTGCGGGAGTCCCTAAACAAATGTCTAATCAGATCCAATTCTCTTATGGCACTGATAAATTTCCACGAGTGACCCTGAAAGCACACAAACGTTACCTGTTAACTTTAAATACCCTTTTAGGCACTGATATCCACCTAATCAACTCTATCAGAATAACTCAGTCGCATGGAATTTACTTTTTTGCAATCAAGTTATGTTTATACACGGATGAAGATCCCTTATGATGTAACTATCTGGCTCGCGATTATAGAGAATATGCAATATCAAGGAATCTCAGCTTCTTTGAGGATACACAGTGTCATATGTACAGACTTAGATAGACACATAAGACATGTACATAGGTATCAAAATTGTTATGCATCGAACGAGAGTTCGGTAGTCGATTATTATTTTTACTACCAATGTATATACGGTAAGTTTAAGCTGGAATGATAAAGTTATTATTGCCTATGTAAAATTGTATGCAGTTCAGATTCTTGTTCCTTGCATTAAAATATTCATCATGGAATGGTTTTGGACAATGAGCCAACATTCATTTCTGAAATTAAAGTGTAACCTGTATTTTATTTAATAAATCTCACACACTTTGATCATTAAAATGTCAATAATATATTGTCCTGAATAATGTTGGTGTCTCAAATTTTATTGAATCAAAACTGTTAAATCGTTCAGGGTAAACATTGCCACCTATTTAATGGCATGTTTATGAAAATAGATTTCAATAGAGTATAGCTATGTCATTTTACATATTTTTAACTTCGTGATTAACTGGAGAGATAATCCGAGTTATAGTAAACATATAAGGTATACTGTGTGCAAATGTTGTTCATTCTGAAGAATATTACTTACGACACATTATCGTTCTTTAAATTAATCATAATTATTATCAAATTTCATTTACAATTATTTCACAGTACATTTGATATCACTTGATAGCAACAGACGTACGAGTGTTATATGATGTCCACTTTAAGTCCATTAAGCATACACGGTTACATTAACCTGATTGATTTTCAATGGATTAAATTAAATCTTAAGTAGCCTCTTGACATATCAATGAAGAAGGTAGTAAATAAAGAGAATCCACAAACAGTTTATTTGAGCTTAATGACTCTTTTACTTGGGGTTTATTGGGGTTAAATAATCAATAATAGTTAATCATGATATTTAACATTGCAGAGGATCATTGTAGATTTAGCAAATCGGTAAATATTTTGTTTCTCATTTTTGCCGGAATCCGCATTCTATCGGTGAAAATAGACTGACATTTATACCTATCATTAATTTTCTCAGCATGTCTTAATTTCAGTTGAAAGCTGTCGTACACACAGGACAATAAAAAAGAAATAAAAAGCCGTCACTAAGAAATAACAGTAATCAACGTGCTACAGCTCGCTATCACTGGTGATGTGGCTATTTAATCTTTGGTCGAGAATTATTTTACATTGTATTAGATGCTATATAATATTATCCATCTTTCTTTTTAGATGGTCCACATAAGGTAGTCATAAATACGTCGGATAATACAACAGAGTTGTATGAATCTAGTTCCGTAACAGTATTATGTTCCGCTGACTGCTTCCCCCCTTGTCTGTTTAAATGGACTTTCTCATATACAAACACAGTTAAAGAAGGTACTGAACTGAAGCTTGCCAATTTGACATCTAATGATATTATCACATGCCATGTAACAAATCCGATAAATAAGAATGCAACAGCTTCTGGGACAATTAATATCATGGAAAAGTCAGGTGAGTAAAAAGATGAGTTTAACATTAATTTCTGCAGATATTGTGCCTTAATATGAAAACGATTGTTTGCGTAATAAATTCAGAATAACTAATTGACTATTTGAGCTAATATATCTTGCATGTAAATGTTTGAACTATCGTTTTGGAATGAGATTATCAAATATATCTGGTGACATGTATAATCTTCCGTCATCATGAGTTTTCACAATAGTATCCTTAATAAGCAATTTAATTTCGACAATACACGACATCCAGACTCCTGCCGAAATGATAATGAGAGTGACAAGGCTCCATCCTCATATTTGTAATTGTCTTACCCAGAAAATGTTTTACCCAAAATGAATGCTGCAAGGGATTAAAATCTGAGAATAGGATACATTTGATCAGTCTGGTCTTCTGTACCTTTTGCCAAATACTATAGCTCAGTCATTCATATAATTATATATATATATATATATATATATATATATATATATATATATATATATATATATATATATATATATATATATATATATATATGCAGTAAACTGACGACGAAGTGTGAAACTAGTAACTAAAAAGCCCAAACGCTTTCGACTCTTAATGAGTCTTTTCAAAGGCAGATACAAAACATATGTAAGACAAACAAATATAAAGTAACAAAAGTAAAATAGATATCGCTTTGGCTTGTAGACGTTTAGGGAATTATACAAAGTTTTCAGTATACGCAACAAGTCGATACAAGCTGGTTGTATTTATAGTTTTAACCCATGTGGAGACAGCCACGTAGAGGTTTACAAACACAAGTTTTTTGTGTTTATTAGTTTGTCTTATATATGTTTTGTATCTGCTTTTGAAAAAGACTCATTAAGAGTCGAAAGCACTCAGCTAGTTAGTTACCAGTTTCGCACAGTTCGTCGTCAGTTTATTGCATTTATTGTATCTATTTTAATCAATCGCTGACACGTGATCCCTTGGTGGATCCAGTGCGCTTGAAAGGGTTGTCATTCGCCACATGATTTGTATTCTTTATACAAAGAATAAAACTAGCCTAAGCGCTTTCGACTCTTAATGAGTATTTTTTTGAAGACAAATACAAAAGATATATATACGACAAACAAACAAACACAAAAACGTTGTGTTTGTAAACCTCTACATGGCTGTCTTCACATGTGCTAAAACTATAAATACAACCAGCTTGTATAGACTAGATGCGGAAACTGAAAACGTTGTATTATTCCCTAAAAGTCTACAAGCCAAAGCGACATCTATTTTTACTCTTTGTACATATTTAACGCAGATTATATCCAGGATTTTTGATTCTATACCGGTTTTTCTTATAATAAAAATTGAAGGATAATAAGAAGATTTAAAAAATGTTAAATTTTACTAGTGCATAGTTTTCATTTTCTAGTCTTCTTGGTTTAGACCGCTTGGTTTCAATGTTCTAAGGCGGCGTATCCAGTATGATTCCTTTTCCTTCCTGGTTTCGGAACTCCAGCTGTGGTTGTTAGCAATAGCGATAAGTATTATATCAATGAAAGTGTGGCCAGGGGAGGAGAATTGTTCTGCGACCGGGCTTCTGTACAGCTTTTTGTCATCCAATCAGATTTATGAAGGTTTATCCTTTTGTGTAGCTTTTCAGTTTCTCCGACGTACAGAGCTTACATGTGATGAGATAAATCACATTCTCTGTTTTGCACGTTTTGTTTGGACCATGTATGTTTAGTTTTTCTTTAGTCACTGTGCTAGTAAATGTCTTGGTCTCTATCATATGTTGACAGGTATTGCATCTTTTATCGCCACAGGGTCCAGATTGACTAGGTTGGTTTTGACTAGCGATTGGCGTTAGCTTTGCCCTGACTAGGATATCCTTTAGGTTTTTTGGTCTCCGGTAAGCTACTACAGGTTTGTTCGGAAGTATTAGGTTTAGTATGTCTGACGATTGCACGGTTGGCCAGTGGTTTGCGATGATTTTACCTACTTCGGGATTGTCTGGGTGATAGGTCAGAATAAATGGTATCCTATCAACCTTTTCTTTCTGTCCATATCTGAGTAGGTCATCATGGTTTGTTTGTTTGGCCCTTTGGATTGCCTCCGCAATCAGGTCTTTGTCGTAGCCTCGGTAAATTAAATGTTTAGCCAACTCTCCAGACCATTCTAGGAATCTTTCATCGTCGGAGCAAATTCTGTGTATCCTCAGTGCCTGGCTATATAGAATTTTCTTAATGCAGTGTTTTGGATGACAGCTGGTTGGGAGGAGATACTGGTGTTTGTCGGTTGGTTTCGAGTTGATGTCTGTGTGTAATTTGTTTTCCACCTGTCTGGTTATTGTGTCCAGGGAAACATGGTTTGAGTTGGAAATTTCTGCCGTGAATTTTATTGAAGGATGGAAGTTTTTTGCCTTTGATATGAAGTCATCCAGACTTTCATTTCCATACTGCCACTTCATTTCTATATCATCGATAAAGCGTACCCACTGGTATGGTGTACGCTCAACCGATGCTAAGAGCTGACCCTCAAGTTTTCCCATGAAAATGTTAGCATACGAAAGGGCCATGTTAGTACCCATTGCAGTTCCATTGATTTGTAGGTAGTTTTCTTCATTAAATTCAAAGTTGTTGAGTTTTAGGACAAGCTCCAGGAGTTGGACTAAGTAGTGTGTGGGTGGATAGCCGGGATATAATGTGCGTTACATATGTACAAAAAGCAAAAATACATGTCGCTTTGGCTTGTAAACATTTAGGGAATTATACCACGTTTTCAGTTTCCGCACCTAGTCTATACAAGCTGGTTGTATTTATAGTTTTAGCACATGTGAAGACAGCCATGAAGAGGTTTACAAACACAACGTTTTTGTGTTTGTTTGTTTGTCGTATATATATGTTTTGTATTTGCCTTTGAAAAAACTCATTAAGAGTCTAAAGTGCTTAGCCTGTTTAGTTACTAGTTTCGTACTGTTTGTCGTCAGTTTCTTGCATCTATTTTAATTAATCCCTGACACACGTGATCCCTTGGTGGATCCAGTACGCTTGAAAGGGTTGTTATTCGCCATGTGATATGTATTCCTTATATATATATATATATATATATATATATATATATATATATATATATATATATATATATATATATATATATATATATATATATATATATATATATACATATATATATATACATATATATATATATATATATATATATATATATATATATATATATATATATATATATACATATACATATATATATATATATATATATATATATATATATATATATATATATATATATATATATATATATATATATATATATCACTGTAGATGCCATTACCTGTATTACATGTATTAAGTCCTTGCGTTGCAGAGGACATTTCTCACACGACATTATCAGTATCCAAGGACCAGCAGGGAGACACTCCTATCACGGGTAACAAAACAAGTTCTTTTCTCATTTATTCGTATATAAATCCTCGAGCTCATAGGCATTTTCTAGACTAAAGTATGAATAAGGGACAGAAAAAATGTTATATGTACAATATACTTCCATTGAGGAAGTTTTGAAAAGACAAAGATCATACATTCATTTATGTTTTCAGTTTAATACTAATTAAAGGTTAATTTCAAAAGTAGATACATATAACGCTTATGGTTAAATGTGAAACCTTAAGGCAACTAACATAGATGCAAAAGCTACAGCTCTGATACAAATCGAAGGGAAGACTTAATTTTGACTTCATATTTACATGGTTAATTACAACAATTAGAGGTAAATAATTCGATCTCTTGCGCGATAATGTACATACAACATATGATGAATAGTATGAGTATGAATCAAACTAAAAGGATAAATATATATGTGACCTGAATGGTAACCTTGACGTTTCTAATATGAAATATATTTCGCGTCATCATGTACGGCTAATGGGCATGATAAAATGTTGAAAGTCATGAAAATAGTACAAAGAGGGATGACATTGTGGTCATACATATACTTTAACAAAACAATATATCTTTCAGATAATCCATCGCCGAGGTACCTAGTATTCTTTTTTGCAGGCATTGGCGGATTTGGGCTGACTCTGGGTGTCAGTTTTTGTTTGCGGAAAATTTTTCCACATTGGTACATGAAAATATTTAAATATTTGCTAGCTATGCATGACATGTACAGTCAGTAAAACGCAAAACTATTGTTTTTATTTATTGTATATATATATATATATATATATATATATATATATATATATATATATATATATATATATATATATATATATATATATATATATATATATATATATATATATAATAAGATCGTGTGATCGATGTCAAGTTAGTTTCACAAGGATGTACTCAATTTAATATCTACAGAACAAAAATTGCACATTTCATAGTTCTTATTTTCCTTAGACTTCTAAAAACTATAAAAAACAACCCGTGTTTAGTTTATTTGATATTTTCAAACATAAGAAAAATGGTTTATGGTTAGTACATGACAGATCCGACTTGAATGTTGTGTTTTTTCTTTGAGAAATTATGACGTTTCAGTCAGTTAATTTGATACATTATACGATTCTTTACAAGTCGCAGATATGCAGGTGATGTGTAACATGCAAACTCGGAAAGAACGGGCATAGAAGATTCATGTTAACAACTTAACCCTTTGGAATGTGTATATTCTAACACTGTTCCACTAGCTGACGCCATCAAAGGCTAAAAGTCACAATTAGGTCACAGATGGTTTTCTGCTCATATATATATATATAGATATATATATATATATATATATATATATATATATATATATATATATATATATATATATATATATATATATATACATACATAAAAAAGCATATGAAACACATTGAAGTTATTTTCATCAGACAAGTATTAATCAACAGATTTCACTGCAGATGCAGACGTTAATGTTAGCTTTCAATTTTTACAAACTATTGAGTAAACACCGTCACTTATTTTGTTTTTATTTTTGTGCAATAGTTATGAAATAAACTTATCGAAGAAATATATGACATCACACAGATAATCTGTCCCTTATGGATTGAGTTGATAACGACACTTTAATGCAGATTAATATATAATAGAACAAATTATTGGTCGGTGTATTGTTGTAAGTACCATTCTTATCAATAATTATTTCAATCATAACGATTAAAGACTGACATTATAGTCAAATGTTGTATCAAGAGTATTTCAAGAATATGAAATTGCTTGTACATTTTGGAGAGATTTCCATTTTTTTTTCTTAATGTATGTTCTTGTAATCATAACTTTTATTATTTCAGCCCACGTGTAGTCGAAGTATCAAGCAATACTATAAGTGCACATTCGGCAATAGGCGAAAGTCAACATCTGGAAACCTTATCGCAACCTTACTGGACAATTATGACTAATGAAAGAGGAGAATTTAGAACTTCCCTTGAAAGAGATAATACTGTGGATGCAAGAGACTTCATCGGCACAGTTTACCTAATGCCCACTGAATCTGATGCAAGCCTAACTCCAAGTCACTCTAATTCGAAAGAGATGGAAGCATACACCCATCCTACAGAAATCGAGACAAGGCGTTCAGATTCTGTAGAATGCGAGGGATATATTAATCCTATTCCTTCAGATCCCAAAATATCCGATGAACATTTTGAACCAGGCTGTCTACATTCCGTGGTAAAATAGTAGGTAAAATCATCGCAAACCACTGGCCAACCGTGCAATCGTCAGACATACTAAACCTAATACTTCCGAACAAACCTGTAGTAGCTTACCGGAGACCAAAAAACCTAAAGGACATCCTAGTCAGGGCCAAGCTAACAACAATCGCTAGTCAAAACCAACCTAGTCAATCTGGACCCTGTGGCGATAAAAGATGCAAAACCTGTCAACATATGATAGAGACCAAGACATTCACTAGCACAGTGACTAAAGAAAAACTAAACATACATGGTTCACACAAAACGTGCAAAACAGAGAATGTGATTTATCTCATCACATGTAAGATCTGTGGCCTTCAGTACGTGGGAGAAACTGAAAAGCTACACATAAGGATAAACCTTCATAGATCTGATTGGATGACAAAAAAGCTGTACAGAAGCCCGGTCGCAGAACACTTCTCCTCCCCTGGCCACACTTTCAGTGATATAATACTTATCGCTATTGCCAACAACCACAGCTGGAGTTCCGAAACCAGGAAGGAAAAGGAATCATACTGGATACGCCGCCTTAGAACATTGAAACCAAGCGGTCTAAACCAAGAAGACTAGAAAATGAAAACTATGCACTAGTAGAATTTAACATTTTCTAAATCTTCTTATCCTTCAATTTTTACTATAAGAATAACCGGTATAGAACCAAATATCCGGGATATAATCTGCGTTACATATGTACACAAAGTAAAAATAGATGTCGCTTTGGCTTGTAGACTTTTAGGGAATTATACAACGTTTTCAGTTTCCGCAACTAGTCTATACAAGCTGGTTGTATTTATAGTTTTAGCTCATGTGAAGATAGAAATGTAGAGGTTTACAAACGCAACGTTTTTGTGTTTATTTGTTTGTCGTAAATATGTTTTGTATTTGCCTTTGAAAAAGACTCATTAAGAGTCGAAAGCGCTTAGGCTAGTTAGTTACTAGTTTCGTACTGTTCGTCGTCAGTTTATTGCATCTATATATATATATATATATATATATATATATATATATATATATATATATATATATATATATATATATATAAAATATATATATATAAAATATATATATATATATATATATATATATATATATATATATATATATATATATATATATATATATATATATATATATATATATATATATGCATGCGTGTGTGTATCGCATAGATTATATTTTTAACCAAGAATTTGATATATATATATATATATATATATATATATATATATATATATATATATATATATATATATATATATATATATATATATATATATATAAAGACCAAGCAGTTTAGACCAAGAAGACTGAAGACTATAAAAAGACTGTCATGCACAAATGAAATTATCATTTGCAGCCGACACATTTCCTTTTGTTTTTTCTCTACAATTCTTTCATATCCTATGATTACTACTAAAACAATGAAATATCCGGGATATAATGTGTGCTCTTACGGATTACATACAACTACAGATGTCGTTATGGCTCAGCGAATTCTAGGTTAATAAATATATTTGCCAGCTTTTGCAACAAGTTGAAGTAAACTAGTTGAGACATAATAAATTTAAAGGTTTAATTAATATCGAAACAACCATATAAATGTTTGCAAACACTACGTTGTATGTGCGCGTATGTGTGTTTGTAAGCATTTATTATGTGGACGCGAATTATCATGATTAATCATGTACTTGGTTGTGGTCATTTGTACTGGGATGGACTACAAAAATGAGAACAAACTGTATAATGCATACTATTTTTATAAAAACAGTTTCGACTTCATTAATAATACAGCACTATATAATAAACTGATGACAATATGATCCAATTAGATTCAACTTTTTTAAAATTCAACCAAATGAGAAAAAGATGTTGACTAACTCGTTTACAGTGAGTGGTTTGCAAATCATTTTATTATAGAAAACCATACAATACCATGTGCTTACCGTGTGCGATCCTCTTGAGAAAATGGTTCCTCTCAACAAAATCTGAACAACCTTAAAATCATCACCTTTCATAGACAACAAGACGCCTAAACACCTTATAAAGCCTCATGATCCTAAGCCTATATTTGTTAAATTATACTACGTTTTTAGTCTACCCTTACCTTATTAGATCCAACTGGAGCTACTGGTCGCTTATTTGCACTTTCTGTAATAAAATGGAAAGCATATTAAATAGGTTATTAAAATGTTGATGATTTTAACCGCGTATATGACTCAAATAAGAAAACAAATTTTCCAACTCCGCATATTAATAAATTAAGTTATATTGCAAGTAATGCACAATACTCCACAGTAAATCACACTCATCAACATGGCCGCATTCATACTCTGCAATTATATATTTAGGCACCAAATATATGTACCAAGAATACCAATAGTATAGTCGTTACCGCTTAGTATGCTCTATTTTACGTAGACCACAGCCTAAATCTGAAACAAATCCCTATGAACCGGACACATTTCTTGATATTAAATAATTAAGCATACTGATTTAGGTGAATACAGTGCATCACTGTAAATGTATTATACATCATTATAGTTAGGAGTTAAGGGTATTTCAAGGGGAAAATATTACCAATTTAATCAAGTATCTTCGGGTTAAATATGCTAACATAAATGATTCAAAGTAATTATTTTTGCATATATTTGTAGTAGAATTTTAACGGAAGTACTATTACATCCTAACATTTGAATTAATACATATGGAATATTGTGTATGATTTTGACAATAACACTGTCCTATTTGTTATATGAAGTCTCTAATATATGTATTTCCGTAATGTTACTCATGTTTATACGCTTAACGATATATATCCATGCTATATTCGTTTGCTTTGTTTTGTTTTTTTTTTTGATTTGAAGATTATTGTTGACATTGTAATGTTTGTTATATGCTTTGTTCTATTATTGATATGTACTGTGTGTAACCCTGCCTGTTTAAATCTAAAGTATTTGTTTTGTACAATCGCCTGTTCAGTGTAAATTTGTTTCCTTTCATAACATAAAACCAACGTTACCAAGCATAATGTATCTGAAACCGTGCTTAATATTACAATTCAATGTCGCAAAACATTCTGCAAAAATTGTAAAGACACCCCAAAATTGTCTAACAAAATTAAACACTTGTAACTGTCGTTAAAAGGTTTGCTGAAGTCCAAGCCTAAATTAACTGTCGATATTTAACTGAAAGGATCAAACAAGCTAAACACTTAGTAAACGTCTCAATTATATCTATTTCTGCCACTTAGCCTTCATCAACTAACTCTGACACATTTGTTTATATTTACACTTGCGCCATATATTCCAATGTTTAAATAAAGTAGACCAACATATGTGTTGTTTAAATCATTCTACCCTAAACATTCAAAATTTATACTGTAGTTTAACACTTATTTAATTGCTTATATATGACCAGTCACATATGTAATTATCAAACCTTTATCATTACATAATTTGGTGCACAAACACGTATGATTTCTGATAAATATTAGATCACTTAGAAAATGTTTTATCTCTACAAGATCAATGTCTCCCAATATACGTGTGTTGATATTAATTTAAAGACCACTTTTAATTTAAAGTTCATTTGTCCAGTATGTTTTGGATCTATTTTATTCAAACTGACCAGATGGTGAGTGCAAAAACTCACATTTTTCATTCCGGCAGATTTAATTTTATTTTTGTATTTGCATCATCAGGTCTGAGATTTAAAGGACTTTTCGTCACATCATATGGAATCTTTGTGGCAAATTGTATTATTGCACTAAAAAGCTAGTGCCGTGGCGAATGCTATTGGAAAACTGTACTTAGTACGTATCTACATTGATACATACCTACAAATATAGACAATAACATATAACCTACAAATATAGACAATAACATATAAATAGTGTTACGTGTCTAGGTTCAAATAAACGTAACTATAAAATAGTGAAGCCAACAAGCTTTGTAAAATTTAACAAATAAGTTATTTCCCTAACAAAACAAAATGAAAATTAGTAAAATAACTTCAAAAGAACTTACGGTTCATGACTGACATCCAACAATTATTCAAAGAATTAAAAAATATAAGTCATTTCAATATAAGTCATTTCAACAAAAAGTTATACGTGAATCACAGTTAAAATGAATATGAAATTCCAAGATGAAAGGCGATAAAGTCTTTCATAGCCTGCTTTGTTCTGATGTGTCAAGAGTTATTTGTTGAATCAAAAAGAAATCATATTTCACTTTAGTATATCTGACGAAATTTTCAATAAATGCATTTGTCCAAGACTTCTGTAAAGGAGCACTTCCAGAAAATGAAGTACTTGTTACAAAAATTTGAAAAATTCAACTCAAACTGATCACTAAAAAAGACCTTTGCAACTCAATGTTTAAAGCACAGCTGACATTTTCTTATACCAAACAGCCGTATAGTTAAAACGCAAAATCGATTCCCGTATGGGGTAACGTGACCAACTTCTAGAATTTCGTAGAAATGTTTCCACATGTCTAAAGTCACGTACTTTAGAAATGGCATTGATTATTTTAAGGGAATCTTACTCTTAGAATGAATTAAAAAACTTGGTTACGCCAAAACTCTGATTTCTGAACCAAGGTCAGCAACTAGATAGAATATTTCAGCTAATGTATGTTTACCAGGTCGCACAGAACTGCAGGCAATTTAAAACAATCAAAATACAGTAGAACATTATCATTACAATAACATATAACGGATATATAAAAAAAAAATCTAGCAAACAATTAAATTATAAACACAAAACACAGATGCATGCAAGCATACAAACATACATACATACATACATACATACATACATACATACATACATACATACATACATACATACATACATACACACATACACACACACACATACACACATACACACATACATACATACATACATACATACATACATACATACATACATACATACATACATACATACATACATACATATCGCCCATCAAGTCAATGAGGACCACTTTCGTTATCCACTGTTTTAGCTGGTATTAATTGTATATGAGTGAGTACGTGGCCAATGAGACTGATGTGCGCTCAGAATGGTCAATGGCATTGTATACATGGGATTGTAGCAACGCTGATTGTGTAGTTGCTTGCTGGTAATTTCCAGGATTACCTCCTTTGTTCTGCAACGACTTTCCTGTTAGCCTCGCAAGCTGAAAAAAAAACTTTTGTGATGGAAGAGAGCCACACGCCCCTGTTTTTTACATACTGTCGGTGATCTGGCGTTCTCACTACATGGCCTTGCTATCGCAACTGTGATTGCATCAAGATGTTGTAGATTCAAGGAAGAATTGCTTGGGCAATGACTTTAGTATTTGTAATATTATCTTGCCACTTGATGTTTATGAGTCTTCTGAGACAGGTAATGTCGAAGTGTGTAATTTCTTAGCCTGGCGCTGGTACACTGTTAAGATTTTGCAGACGTATCACAACAGCGGGAGTACTATCGTTCTGTGGACCTTCACCTCTATCTGCAGATTAATGCCTCTACTGGTCCAGACCTTGTCGTTTAGTCTGCCAAAAGCTGCATTTGCATTTGTAATCCGGAAATTAAATTCATTATTGCACAGTGCTGAAAAGAGAAGTGAACCTGTTCACAGCGCTCAATTTGTAGCCTTTGGTTTTGTTTTTTTGTGGGTTTTTTTTGGCTCAGCATACGGTTTTCTTTGGGTTGGCTGATGCATTATTTGAGTTTTCTTTATGTCGATCATAAGGCCGAAATGAATAGAGAACATGTCCATGCGGCGTTGCAAATCAGCTTCGTTGAAGGAGCCTTCATTAGCAAATGAAAACTATTTGATGATGTTTGTAGTGACCTTAGACTTTGCTTGGAGCCTACTGAGATTGAATAGTTTGCCATCAATTAGGTGTGTGATTCTAATTCTAATGTCATCATCTCTGAAGGCGTCATTAAGCATGGCTAAGAACATGAGACTGAAAAGTGTTGGCGCAAGTACACAAACCTGCTTCATTAAATTTAAGACACTATAGGGATCTCATGTCTCACCTATATTCCGTACTCCAGCTTCGATGCCTTCCTACATTTGCAGCACCACGATGATACATTACCTTTGACATCCGTACTTGGATATAATCTTCCACAGGCCATCTTTGCTATATATATCGAAGGCATTGGTTCGGTCGACATATGCAGAGAAAAGTTCAGTATTCTGTTATTTGCTTTTATCTTGCAACTACCTAGCAGAGAACACTATATCGTTAGTAACGACACTTTTCCCGGTAACTGTTCAATTTCATTACAACCATTTAACAGTAAATATCATCAGATTTTACCGGTAAGCATTATCTTGTAAAGATACAATATTTTTTATGAAGCTGCGGGTACCAGTCATATCCAATTTTTATTTTAATGTCTGTAACATGTGCGAATCGTTTGCTTTGGAATTTAGTAGTATTAGTTACCAAAGACACATTTTCACTTTATAGAGATAAACAAATGATTGTAGCGAATGATACCTATTTTTCACTTAAATATAAAGTTGTAGAATTAATAACATGCATTTATATTAGCTATAAGAAGACGCCTTCAAATATTCTTTCTACATAACATACGACATAAATCCTTAATCAATATCGTTTCAAGTGACGACAGCTAGACCGCTTCATCTTTTATTGCCAACATTGAGGTTATTTACTGGTTTCACATGAATGTCCAGACTCACTTAACCACTTGCTGGTAGGGCAAGTAAACTTATCTCGCCCTTGTTATCCAACATGACTTTTCGCCCTTTTTGAATGATCAAACCAATTTATATTTCAAGTAAAGCAGGCAATTTATTAGTATGTAGGAGAGTATTACATTGTGTTCTTGATAACGCATATTTGTTTAAGAGCATTCATTTGAAACCAGCCATTTATGGCACAAGTGGCCACGAGTGAAACAGAAGTGAAGCTATAACAGACTTCGGAAAGCAATATTTCTAGTGATAATATACGACAACTGTTGAATGGATTTCATGGAAAGCACAACTTAAAAGAAAAAACAATAAACATTACAAATCAATACGAGGTATGTGAAGTTAAATTATCCAATATAAGATAACCATGTAGTAAGCGAAAATACACCGCACTTGTTGATTTTTCAAAAGGCACGATGTACCCAGTTTGGTTAAAAGTTATATGTCTGGGTGGAGTCAAAGTTTACAAGGGCACACTTTCATATGTATATATCCAGAAAATGTAAATTAAAAATTAAATAGCCAGAAAATGTAAATTAGAAATTACTGTTTAAGTGTTTTTCTTTTAAAGTATTTTAAATAAATGAGTTCGAACTAAACTTAATTTTATTTAGCCAGTTATGTCTATGCTATGTGTTGTTTCACTTGACATATTGTTATTTTTATTGATAAACACTTAGATAAATGGCTACTAAACTTTATGTCTATGTGCACTATTTTCCTGTTTTGGTAACATAGTACTGATGCGTCCTATCTGCATATAATAAGACATGACTCAGTGGAGACAACCGGTTTGTTAGTTGTTTTTGTCCTGCTGCCATTGGGGAAAAGTCGGATCATGGCAGCTGAGTACATAAACAATTAGCTCCGATGCAACATATTACTTTAGCCTCCAAGATATTGGGACGAGTGGTCACAATAGTCCGTACAATCTGCTTGTCTAGGAAAGCGTCAGAAACAATTTTAAAGATTTTGAGTTTTGTTCATTCTCATGCATTTTAAAGGTCAACATTGTTTTCAAATATACACTATTCATGGAAAGGTTTCGTTGTCTTTATCATACCCTTGACTCTTCAACAAGACTAGATGATAACAAGTATCATCGTTCAATGTTCCTATTAAGCAATATAACATTTCAAATCCAATTAGGACAACTTTCACCTTCCAGCAATTTTGAACATTTAGACTGAATTTCGGTAGAACTCGTGCTGAAAGCTATACGCAGAAGATTTGTGTTCCTCGGAAAACTATGTCGTCAGTCAACTATGTCAACATAAAAACAGCAAAGTTAAATGCTAAACTCTGGGAAATGACTGCTTATTATATGTCGGTCGTGGACTTGTTACATAGCATGCATATTCAGAGTCTACCACAGGCGTGTTTGAATATATGGAAAACCATAGCAGATGAAATAGGCCCAACATTACGAGATCTCAAACTGTGTGGAATGCTGCCGATTACTTCGTAATAACTGACTCAAGGTCTTACCGGAAAAACCTGAGGATTCTCTAACCTAAGTTTGCCGCTGGCTCAAATTTGTTCTAAGAAGAATGCACATCGTGATCCTATACACAATCGAATATTTATAAACTTTCCATTCTAGCTACCTCTATGTTGATGAAAAATAGTTAACATCTTTTCTTTGACGAGGGAAATTGATCATTGTTATAAATATATATATATATATATATATATATATATATATATATATATATATATATATATATATATATATATATATATACATATATAATTTCCTGTAACTTCGGTTATGTGAGTTTATTTAATTGTCATAATTTGTATTCATGGTTATGAACTGTAGATATAAATTGTGTATAGTTATTTATAAATTGTGTACTAAATTTTTTAGGCTTCCTGGTAGGATCTATAAATAGATGGTTGCATACGTGTTACCAATTAGCAATAATGATCATAATAATACAACTTAAAATTAATTTTTCAGTGACTGATGGGATATGGATATTTTAAGAAGAATTATATGGGTTGCAACTGGTTGCGCGGGGTCATGTAAATATACCTAATTAGTCTTGAATAAATATTGTATGTTGTTGCATGGTGTTCATTGCAAACTATAGGCGCAAGATACGGTTTATATAAAGGGAAAATTAAGCAATAAGTTTTTGTTCGATTTCTGGATCCATTCACACTTTTTTGTTCCTGTTTTACGTCTGCATACGTAAGTTTTGTACCTATATATTTTTGGAGACGAAAAACATTTGTTTGGACTGTTCTGTGGTGATACAAAAGCGCTCATTATTTGGAAGATAATATTTTATGGATCTGTTATAAATGTTTCGAAAGAATTCTGGACAATGCCATCTTGTCAACGTCTCGGTTCTTGAAAGACCATTGCATTTCCGGTATTAAAATTATAAGGGAATTTTCTTTTGATTAGGATATTTATACACCGTTTTCGGATTATCTTATGTACACTGTAAGTTTGCCTCAGATTTTAGTTTGTTGCTGTAACAAATAAATTGTTTCTTAAGTTTTACAACAAACGTTTGCTTTTGCTTTTTATTCGTTACCTGCGTTTGTGACCATATTCATTAAATTAAGAAACGACATGGACTTAACCATTCTCTAGTTCTTCCTGTTCAAAAAGGTTCTGTGCTGATGCTAAGACATCATCATTTTATCTCATACGAATAAAGTGTTCTGTTAACCTAACCCATATAACTATGAATATGATAATGTATATGCTCATTTATCAACCTGGTACACACAAACCAAAAATGATACGTAGCCTTTGCGAATAGAAAATATCCTAAATAAATTGTATGAAAACAAATAAACCCATGATAGCTATAAGCCCATCGGTATGCTTTTTAAGAAAAACAAAATATGGAGTTGTCATTTCTCACAGTATGTTGTTACCTTAACCCATTTGCTGAATAAAGTCTTTGCAGAAATTAGAGCCAAAATCAAGGCATGAATGTATGCCAAAACATTCTCCAAAAACAAATTCCATCATCGTCTCGTATTACTTTCCATTTTGCAATGGTATAAAGGCTATGAAAGAACTGGTAAAACAGTTGAAAACTGGTCTGATATAATATATTCCGAATGAAAGACTACATATATTTAATTCAAATATTTTATAAAAGTTTTATGTTCATCAAACCAGGAACGAGATGCTTGGAATAATAATTTTACAGGCAAATTACATAACTTTGAACACACATTTTGAAAGTGGCATAACTCCTAAATAGAAACAGGAATACCTCAAAGAGACTAGCTTTCTAGTGAAAACTGAAGATAAGACAATTGATTTCTTGCAACCGGTACGTTTTAGAAATCATGTATGATATTCCTGAGCGAGAAAACAATCGTCATATTTGCTGCGGTGATTGCAACATTTTCATTTTTGACCAAAGTAATCATCATTAAAAGTATTTCGATGAGAAATTTATGTTTCTATAATAATCCATAGAGAAGGAATATTAATAACACAATCTTCGTGGAAACCGTATGCTATATACAACAACAACCATTTCAGTTACTATTTGGTGAGAATTCAATTTCATAATCATCACCTATTTAAAGAGAGTAATGACAGTAAGAATTATAAGGCATTTCTTGCGGTAGCCATAGTAGATATGCGACCTGTGCAATTTTCATGTTGGACCAAATAAGTATCATAAGAAGCCTATTGGTGAAACTCCGATGTTGCGATTGGCAAGTTGACTGATTGGTGGGCATATTGGTAATTGTAATGGCACTATACTGGACCAACAAGATAGCATATTAAGTCTTTTAGTTAATTCATATATTGATATGGCCAAACGTGAAGAAGAAGAATTAATTTAATATCTTTCAAATGGCGGTTCTTGTGGCCGTATTAGGACACCGATTAACAGAAAGTCTCATGGTGAATCATCTAGACACAGTATGAAATTGTTTAATGTAATTACCATTTTGGCATGACCATCCATGTAGCAGAAGCAATGGTTGCTAGATTTGCACGACGGGCATCAGATAGGAGCACTTTTCATTGAGTACCATCTAAACATCATAGGATGTCCATTATTCTAAAGCGCACGTTGATATAACCCTCCGTTCAAGAAGAATATCAAGGTAATTTTTTCTAGGTGAACGCAATGTTTGAGAACCAATATCTTCATTTATGCACATGGGATAGACGTGTGTTTAAAGTTTTGAGGCAATCCTCCAGTTATGTTAACGTGCTTTTAAACGAATGGAAGACAAACAACATACCATGCCCTAATCTCTATTGCATAAGGCATGTACATCAATAATGAAAGAAAATAAAAACGGAAAATTGCAAAGAGATAGTTACATTGTGCTGCACATAATATAATAAATTATTTGGTTGATCCTTGACATGAATACTTGCCATTTTAGTGTTCACCGAAAGTTGCAAATATATCCTCAAGTGTATGAACTTCATCTCAGATGGAGAGAAGACGATGGATGCATATTTAAGAAATTCCGTGTACCATATGAGAACACCTTGAACCTTTTGAGAGACTTTGTGAAGGTTAAACTTAACGTCTTAAAGATTTTACTGTTTCTTTTATATTTTAGAGAACTTCAAGGTTTTCGGTTTCATATAGTATCTTTTAGGTGTACCTTTACTTTGGAACGGTTTATTATCTACGCGCTTTTTAATATTGTTTCATATTTGTATTTTTCCATTTGTCTATTTGATAATATAGCCACAGATGTAATTATGTACATAAAAATACTATATAGATAACACCTTCTGCAAGGAATTCAAGCTACTTTTAAGGTTGATTGTAAGGTATTAATAAGTTAACCAAGTAATATGTCATGTGCTATCAGATATATATTTGAACTAAGTGAAAATTAAAATATCTTTGTCATTATTACACGCATTAATAGTGTGTAACGTAACATATTCGTACTTTGCAAGAGTAGTCATAGTATTTCGTAAAGTCTTGTACACATGAAACAAAAAAAAAGCATGCGCAAGAAAGGATACTGGTGGAACAACAACACGTGATGTCGGCCACCTTTTGGAAATATCAGTTTATAGAGCAGCAAGAAGATAACGTATAGACTGGCACCTTTTGTTTTCGGTACCTGCAAATATGAGCAGTAACGATTGCCCAAAGCCTGTGTCTTATAGGTGCTTAGTTTAGGTCTCAGAGGACAGCAATTATTCCATAGAATCTACTTCTAGCCTGTACGCGGCGATCTTGTGCTAATTTTGTTCATAGACAACCTTCAACATCATGGGAGAGATTTGAAACTAAAGTATCCTTTCATTCAATAATATTGGATAGGCGACCATCAGCATTATATTTATATAGCGTTGAGGGATGAACTCGGGTACGCTATATGTATCATTTCGCTCAAGCAGAGACAAAAAAAGAGGGCATGTCGAAATAAAAGACTATAAAAATTGCTTCCAACGTTTTCCGTACATGGCGGCCTCAAGGTTCATACTTATTCTGAAAAACTAGTTAGAAATTAGACTGACTGTCCTTGGCCGATACAATTTCGAGAAAGATGCAAAGGCTTTAACCATCACAGCACTGAAACTTTGAGCGCTCTAACAGCAAATTAAATAGGACTAAATTCATATTACTATCACAAAATCAACATAATTAAAGCCGTTGATACAACGCATGGGCAACCAATTCTTATTGCGATCAGATTATGTGTCTCAATCATCGTCCTTTCGGCAATACAGAAATGACGAAAGCTGCCGTTTCAACAATGTAGAGGATGAACAGGTCTAATTACAACATGGGGAAAACAAAGATTATGCAGTAATAAGTGACAAATGCATAATGCTGTATGCAGCAGAGCAAAACCATGCTATGGGAACCAACTGTTCACAGTTCGGCGAAAAGAACTTGCATTCTTTTACATGTCCTCACACGAACATAAAAAATGCTCAAACAAGTATACGATGGCTATGGCTGATATTACCAGACGTTACAAATATGCCATGTTGATAGCCAACAATTTGACTTAGTTCTTTATAGACCCATTTGGTTCGATCTACAAACGGGAGAAACACAGGTGAACGAAAAACGAAACTATTGCATGTCAATCTTTGTCAGGGGTCTACGACTACCGTATCGCCACTCTTGGCCAAAAAGAGCGCTTGTGAAAAATAACGCAAGGAGTACATCCACAGTTAGCATGTCATTATTGTAAATTCCAACACTCTTATCCAGGGTGTGTTGCTCGTCGAATCCTACACTTCTTAGTATAGTAATGAGTTTGTTCTGCGGATACATGTCGTTGTAAAAGGCACTAAACGACGAGTTAAAACCGCCCAAAGGAGACAAACGCATTGATGCAATTTGCACTAAGGTAGGCAACTCGATTACACCGCCTCTGTGATAACTCGAGGTGTTAGTCATGACTGACATATTTGCCAAAATATGCCTTGTATCTATAAATTATGTTCTGAATAGTGTTTCAGCGCGCGAAAATTTTCTTCTGAACAAACTACAAATTGTGCTTGAAAGTAGTCAGGTACCTAAACAAATAATTTATGTCGTCAAGGAATGCCTCCAACAAAATATGTTCAGCTTGCACAAAGTATTGTTGGTGAATGTCTACTTGGCAATAGCCATATTCCTGGTGGGAACTGATCCTGGTGATATTTACTTCTTCGAGTCACTTCTCATGGCTCGTACTTTGGTCCTCGTGATCTTGGTGACCGACTTGTCGTAGACAATAGTCAAATCCTTGCAAGGGAGAGTACATTATAGTTCATTGCATATATCCTTACAAATTCTTAACACCTTCTATTGAGCGCTCTCTAGAAAAGTAGGCCCTACATAAAGACTATGGTGTCGTAGAGGCTGGAAACCTTTGTCATATACGGTATACATTGGAGGTTTTCATTTTCAATAGCTGCCAATTAATGTCCTTGTTCAGTAGACTCGTTTTCTTTCCGAGTTGACATGTAATTTTATAGTAGGTTATTTGTAAATCTTAAACTTGCTGAGATCCAGAATATCTTGTCCAATGTATATCGGGATGTTGAGCTTCCGGATCATATTCGTAATATGGGCAGGCTAGAGATTGCCACACAAGAATGTTAGAGGCTCAAAGAGCTGATGGACTTTAGGGTGGCAGAAGGTGTCTCTCCTTACCCATATGTGATGCAATTTTTAGTCGGATCATCTACCCAAAAGTCTACGTTATATTGAAGACGTCTTTTCGGAACTTTTTCCGCTACCCAACCTACATGCTAGTGTTCGTCTGAATATAGGTCATAGCACTGCACTCGAACCCGAGAGTCTGAATGATCTGGTATTAAGCTGAATGATTAGGAAGTGATACATGTATATTTTATGTTATCGCAGATTCGAAGCTATTTTTGGGCACTCTGAAACAACTTTCAGGAATACGCAGAGCTTACAGTGCTAGTGGAATTAGTCGCTGCAGTCGTCTTGCAGCTCCACTATGTATTACATGTCCACCCTTCGGAGCGTCATGTTTTCTGCAAACTGATTTATCGGCGGAATTTAATGACCCACAGGAAACACTTTCATGCTATGTTCGCGCCACTGCTTTAATATCCAATCCCGTCAAACTAGTTGCTCCTTCCGTGCGGCGTCGGCGCACTTTCCAGATGTCCGCGACACATGTCCATTCTCTCTTCAAAAGCGTTTCTGCCACGCAATAACAGGTCACTTGGTAAATGTTCCTCCCATGTGTTGCTGGTTCGAGCCTTACGGATTTTGCTCATTGCACAGAGCACTAAGCAACTCTGTAACACGTCACAAAGCCTTTTACGATACTGGGAATTATAACTGTAGAATTTGCATTATTTCTACTTTATTTCCCGTTGTTTTACCACGGGAGTTCAACTTAGATAATCAAGCAGTTACAAAATCTTGATAGAGATCAATTACTGATTTACATTGGAGGTCTGGTACATTTCATACGCAAACTATTAGGACAACTTACACACACACACATACACACAAATATATATATATATATATATATATATATATATATATATATATATATATATATATATATATATATATATATATATATATACCTTTTGACTTTATCGATACAGAAAAAGAGTAGGCAGGTGTGTGCACATTTAATTTAGTAATGCACCCTTCTTCAACATATCTAGGAACACATCACATGAACCGATTTACGCTCGCGTAAAGACATTTAAGGAATGTGAGATTGGGTCTATAATTTGCTGCCAGTTTCGGAGGATAACTCCTTGTTAATGGACTATATCTTTAAAGCTTTCAATCACGTGTTCTGCCCAGCCAATCGCTAAGCCTTCACGCCTGCTGATCGTGGAGGGATTATATCTGCTATGGACTAAGGCGTGAGCTGAGTAAATATTTTTTCTTGGGTGCGTACGTGTTTTCTTTTCCTGTACAAAATTTTCCTAACTCCACCCCATCATACTTCCCTGTATGTAATTATTATATTATATCTTGATAATACTATGTTTCTTCTTTTTCTTTGTTTTTCCTTCCATTTGCTTGGTTTTTAGGCTGTTCCATCAGGAGTAATCTCTTACAATGTTATTCGGTTTCTACAGTGTCCTTTTTTGTACGAAACTTTACTTCATATATTTTATTTGAACATTTATATTGCTCTAAATATATAGTTTAGGTTGAGTCTGCACGGTATATAGCATTCATGTTTACTGAGGTCGCAGTTTCAAAAAATCTATATATTATAAGTAACGTCTCCTTGTTCAGTTTGTTAGCACGTTTACTCTATATACTTTGTCAAAATGGTTATGTTATGCTGTAAATACACAACAATTGTTTGGTGGACTAATATAATTTATTTTCAATACAGAGTCAGGAAAGGGACCAGCATCAAACACAACGTTTGTCTTTGTTTATATCATTTACTCATATACTAAATTTGTGCCTTATTTGCACGAAAGACCGTTGAAATTAGGTCATTTCAGTATCTATCATACTTTCGACTCTAAGAATGTAGGAAAAGATTTAGCTCGTGTTTGCACATTTCAATTTACAATCTCATCCAACAAGTTATTAATATAGGACCATGTTTCCCTTCACTGTCTTTCTGACAACAAATTGTGCCCTTCTTCTACATGGCTAAGAATACATCACACACAGATATATCAACGGAACCCATCGTCACGCGAGTAAACGGCACCCATCGACTTGCCTGCACACACCAGCTCATATCTCGTCACGACTAAGCACGCATCACCACACTCTGATGGCACTTAATCGGTGTTATATGAACTCGTTTGTAGCAGACACACTAGCTTGCCGACCTAGTAATTAATTCTCGTATATATGCTTATTCCTTCCAGATTCATATTACGGAAATCAAGGTGTATAGGATTTTTATTACAAAAAATAATAAATATATACCAAACAGAACAGAAAGTGCTATCCATGGAATATAAAGAAGAATGCGGGTTAATAGTAGGCTTAATTAGAAATATAATACAAAAATTAATATCATACAGGTTAGTGAATTATTATTCGTAGTCTACGAAGTTTCGAACCAAGGTCCGCGATTAAACGGTACTCATCGCATTTCCTTCACATACAAGTTCTTTGTATGTCACAGCTAAGCACGCATCACCATATTCCGTCTTGACTGGATTTGGGCTGGTGTTTGGTGGAACAAATTTGCATATATATGAGAATAATTCACTAGGTCGTTAAGCAAATGTGATTGCTACACACGAACTCATATAACACCGATTCAGTGCCATTACCATATGGTGATGCGTGCTTAGTTGGGACGGTATATGGGCTGGTGTGTGCAGGCAAGGCGATGTGTGTGTATTTGTGTGTGTGTGTGTGTGTGTGTACCTGTTCGACGAAAGATGATGTACATATGCATCTCCAATTCTTAGATCGATCACTACGAGTGCAGCATAGTTTCTGCTTGTTATCTAGGAAATATTTTGCTAAAAGATTTAAAAACCTTGTTATGTTCCTTGTCATTACGCATCTTTTCTTGTATGTGGATAATATTGAAAAGCAAAATGTATGCCATTTCCTAGAAAACCCGCTTCATAATCATGTCTGCATTTTTCTTTCATTTTCCTGCTTACCAAATTCACATCATCACATTAATTTCGAAATACTGTCCTACATATTTGGGACAACCTAGAAGTTTTAGGTTCCCTAATCTGATATAAATAATTCTCTCTTATTTACATCAACACCTAGAACTATATTCCCTATTCCATTATTTAGCAGTGATATCTAGGTGCACCGATTCAAAGTCGTATTTGTACAGAATTCCTTGCCTATGTATATTATTAGGGGATCAGATGAGTGATGTTGAAGACAGTGAAGTCTTACAAGCACGTATATAGATTACTGCCATCTCCTAACTAGTTTTCCAACTAACACGATGAATAGTAATTTTTTTCTGCGAACAGAGCAAGCATACTTTCTGTTTTTTTTGGGTATGACACTTTAAAAACCATCCCAGCCAACTCTCTTTTCCCAGGAAAATTTAAATAAGTTATTTGTCCTCCACATAAACCAGCATATGTCCTTGTACGTATTTCTGTTAATTCGTGGATATGGTCTCAATCAGGAATAATCTCAAACTAGACAAAATCGATAGGATCTTGAGTAGTGTTACCTTACGACCGATCAAGGTGCCATAGTGGTTAGTGCGTCCGCCTCGGATGCCGAAGTCGAGGGTTCGAAACCTGGTCGAGTCTAACCAATACTAATAAAATGGTAATAACAGCTGCCTCGCTAGGCACTCAGCATTAAGAGGTTAGTTTTATTATTGGTCAGCCTGGTGTCAGAATAATGTGATTGGGTTAGACATGATGCTACATATTTGCGTTTGCCATCACTATAAACTGCCACGCTGCAGACATCAAAGCGATATCACTGAAAACTTTTAAGAGCTGCGGAATCATATGTTTAATTTACTAGTTGTGTTCCAGGTACTTGACGCCAAATGTACCGTACGCTGGAGATCTTTATTGAACAAGATATTGTTTGTGAAAATATTTTGTTAAAATATGTATGCACCTTGTGGCTAACATCAGAAAATATTTAACCTTTCTGAACTCAACAAAACTATTTCTATGTTTGCCTAGATCATGATATTTACATGTTCATCCAATGTATCTTTGGAAACATATGTGAACCAATACCGAAACTTAAGATTTCCATAATTTTAACATTTACTTCAATGTGCAATAAGAATGAGAACTACGAATTGTTTGGGGTTTTCAGTTTTCAACGTTGAGTCATTTTTTAAAACAGCAAAATGTTTTCTTTTTAACAGCAGATGCTTGACAATTCTCTACAGTTACAATTTTATACATTAACAATCTCTCATGGCGTTTTAGTTTGGGGAGATTCTACTATTAGGTTGAAAACATATCTTCCCTATCTTAACATCCTGCAAGCAAGATTAAATATTTCCCCTGCACTTTTGAACTTGTCATAGTGTATATATATATATATTGATATATATATATATATATATAAAAATATATATATATATATATATATATATATATATATATATATATATATATATTTAAATTACCCTTACTGAAAACGTAAGGGTAATTTAAAACTACTCCAAAGTAAAGCCTATACAGTGTGCACAATAATTATTTAAGCATAGTTTGACGACTGATGTCCACGTCGGATGTTACCACAGAGACAAGTAAGATTCATGTGCGTAATTGTTCATTTGCAAAAGTCTGCTCTCGGTCTAAAATGGTTATTGCTATCTACATTTCCACATCATCCATATGTATGCGTTCATTTGCTTACAACTGTACGACATAAATCTACCTAAAATAACTCACTGTGAAATAATTTATATTTGCATATTTTATTTTAGTTGGGTCTCCAGAGTGGAATTTTGACCTCTGATTAAATAAATGAATAAGCAGGTAGGTCATATATTCGTTACCATTGGACCATGATTGCTTTTAAACTCTTTAATGATGTGATTACTGATTGTCCTACAAGAAAAGTGAATTTAGGTTGACATCAGACATATATATATATATATATATATATATATATATATATATATATATATATATATATATATATATATATATATATATATATATATATAAAGACCGATATACATTCATTAAAAAGATAGTTTTGTTCTCTGCTCAATTTTTACTCTACACACTGGGCACTGTTCTAAAGTAGTACCGCAGTTGGCACAGGTTACTACATGGTTGCATGGAATAAAAACTATGTTCTTTTTGTTCACGAAGCAGATTTTACACATAGCTGCATCACGCAGTTCTTGGAACTCTCTCATCGCTTCTGAACTGGTACTAGGTTGATGGTCAGTGGTTGCATCTTTTGTCTCATGTACCGAGTCTACAAAAGAAGTAAAGTGTTATGGACATTGACGTTAAAATATTAAGTTTGCTAGTCATTTTAAAACAGAATTCGAACAACTGATTACCATTTATTTTCAATCAGCTATAAATTTATCTTCCCAGTTTATTAATTCCAATTAGAACAACTGAAAAGGTATCAATAGATTATTAACATGCGCATGGCTATCTTATGTAGCACAATAGAGGCCAATGATAATGTAACAGATTTAAGTGAACCAGTTAGTTTTATGTTACAACACACACTGCAAAGGAGATACAGTGCATGTAACTTGTTTTCATAAAAATAATAATTATTATATTTCTAGTAATTGGTATTGTTCTTGTAGTAGTAGTTCTGACGTTGTATTTGGAAATTTATCTTTATGACACTAGTGTTTATTATTATTTTCTAGACACAACTTTTGTAAATATCCACTTGGCTGGTTAAGCTAAGAAACTTCAAAATGTTTAAAACGCACCTGCTCTGATCATCATTAGTCCGCAAAGAACACTCACCTATCTCCGCTACCCTCTCACTCTCCAATGTTTACACTGCATTCAGACCATACAGTCTCTTTATTCTAATATATATATATATATATATATATATATATATATATATATATATATATATATATATATATATATATATATATATGAGTCTGTGTGTATGTATGTGTGTGTGTGCGTATGACCTCAAGCATGTATACACCCTTCGATACACCTCCTTTTGACACTCATAGTCTTGTTAATCTCACTCTGACAACCAAGTGATATGAATACCATTATTTTGCGCATACAGGTCCACCTACCGGTGACTAATTACCTCTTGAATTTAGAATGAGGGCATAATCAATTTTAATAGCGCTATAGAAAGTCGCATTCTTATGTGCAAGAACAGATTTAGCAATGTTAAATTAATTTTGTCCTTAATTATATTCAGTATGGTTGTATGTAATTACAGTATGTCATATTAATTGGTAATCTGATTTATGTTTTGGTAATAATTTAAAGAGCTGAAAGTTTTATAATTGAAGCTGGAAATTACTATTATTGTTATTATTATTATTATTATTATTATTATTATTATTATTATTATTATTATTATTATTATTATTGTCGTTGATTTTCTTCCTTTTCTTCGAATTTTTTTAGTATATGTGGTTGTTGTAGATGTTACGTCATTTTTAGGTGATATACCTTCGGTCTAAATTTAAAACATGTAAATATATAAGATCTAATATCCGAAACGACTTAGTCTTTCGAAAGTGGATCATCGATTTATATTTCATCGTTAGAATAACTGTTGGTTCTTGCTGATTAATTCATTAGTATGCAAGTCAACCGCGATGAGCGGTGAGTCGAAATAAATTAAATAAACACATACACACAAAACATATTTGTTAACTGTATCTTCTGGGGTCAGCTGGTGTTTACTTACATAATTACTTGAGCTTCTCTTTCCTTCTTTTCGCTTCGCCCTTGGACCTTATTTGGGGTTTCAGTCTTAACACAATAATTTGTGTATATTTTGCATTACATCAAGAAATTCTTGATATTCTTATACGGATTACAACAAGGTTCAAATTTAAAATGTATGTGCTGGTTTGACGGAATAGCCATCATCATACTTCAATCAACAAAAGGACAAAAAAGTAAATCTAGGTCAGCTGACTGGAATAAAAAAGGTGGACTGCCATATCATTGTAAGATTGGTTATCAAATGCCCTTTTTCTCCATGTTAGGTTTATCTTTACCAAGCAATATACCCGCGTAGTGCCGCTTTGGTATGTTTTTACCAACTATAAGATATCGTCATTTTTAACGTTCATGCATGAGTTGTCTATCCACATCGGTGACGTCAAAGAAGGTATAAATTTGCTTAATATCATTAGACCTGAAAATAGCATGGCCAACATGAATCCACTCCTATCCAAGAAACATACTTGTATGTCTCCAGTTCACACGTTCAGCGAATATATGTTTTTCTCCGCCCAATTATTGTGATGGATTAGGTCGTTTTTTCTGAACATAACTCTTTTTTTCATCAAATGGTGGGAAGAATGGTGGTTGACCCTCTAAACCCATGATAAATGTTAATTCGCTTTCCAAAATGTCATGATTCCATTTTATTAGCCATCGCGCCTAATATCATTTGAGGCAGTTCTATTAACCCTTTTCTGACAGAGAAAGTGTAAATACACCTAGCTGACCAGGGTGTGACTTAAAATTATCTTTGTGGTCCACGTTTTCTTACATGTAACTGTTTTGCCCCACCCCTTATTTTCCATCCCACTGTGAACTATGCTTGTGGATCACGTTATGCAAGCGGAAACGGTCAGAGGCGAGATTTTAAGCACACGGCGGCATAAGTAAACACAACCAGGTCATATTCGTCTGCAATAATTTCATAGTTGCTAAACTCTATGTCGTGGGTTGCTTTAGGTGTATATTCAGAGATTACCATTCATAAATACTTTTGTAAAATGTCTTACATGTTGGGCGATTGTAGAGCTCAGTCTCTATACTAACTGCAAAGTATTGTTATTTTTGCGCTGTGTTCATTTTGGTTATACGGGTATATATGTAAAATATTATAAGCACTTCTTATGACACGAAATAGTATTTATTATATATGGCCTTTTTAGAGACCAAATGCCCGTCATGCTGTCGCTTCTCTAGCCCTGAAACCTTTTATCACGACTTGGTGGTTGATATATGCTTGATGGTTATATTTGTTAGATAGGTGTGACTAGCCACATTACGCAAAGACGCTAGAGCAATTGCAACAACATGGGACCAGAAAAAGGCAGCACGAAAATTTATATGTGTACCATCAGCTCTAATATTAGCGATATGGTCCTGTGCTACATTGGCTTGTTTGAGGAGGGGCATAGATTTATAATCCAGGTATACGATCAATTTAAAATAATGTTTCTAGTTGAGTCGGCTCCAGAAGCTCATATCTTCCTTTTGAGTAAGGTTACATTACCCTCGTTGAGACGGCTGGCAAGTTTATGTCCCTCAAGGTGGATGCATGCCAAAGCTAGGGTTTAAAGCCTTCTGTTCATACACTGGTGGTTGTCAATAAAGTATAACTTCCCCAGTGTACCTTTTCCGTCTTTGTCTAGCCTCTATGATCACATGACCGTCGTAACCATGCAGGTCATCAGTACGAATTGTCATATTCTTTCTTGTGGGAGTCAACAAAGTATTTGTGATATAGCATCGGTCCCACCTTAAGGCTGACACTTTCATCTTAGATATCATGCAGATAAAGTTAGGTACTTAGTTTCTTTAAAACTAATATGAATATGCTTTTACTGTGCAGTAATTATATATCATAAGAATACTGCAACTCGAACGGAAAAAATATGTTCTATCTTAATGAAACCTCAAATAAACGATTTACAGGGGACATTTGATGGCAGTGGATTCAAAATAGTCATTTCATTAATTGCATTGTTTTGCAAATACAGTTTGTTCTTATTATGGGATGGTATCTGGAATGGTCAGCATGGTTGTTTCCAGGTATACATACAGGTATAACTATTTAATTTCTCCAGCACTGTGGAATTCATTAGTTCTCCATATATATTGGAAATGTTTAAGGCTACTTTGCTAGATGAGTCGAGTGTGTAAAATGTTGATAGTAGATTTCATCTAATTTGACTGGATAGAGTCTTGTAACTCTGGGAAAGGTTTTTGTAATTACTTGAAGAATTTTGTAGATCATGTTTTGGCCAAGATATTCTGGTTCACATACATCCATATCATGAGATTTCAATTTGTTTAATTCACCACCAGTTTCGCAGAGTTGGAAAAGTTTAATCTAGAGACAGTTTACCCATGTTTTGGTCCTGATGTCTCTAAATGGCACAACTAGCTAAAACGTGGCATATTTTAAAGACTTTTAGCTGTTGGACTGGTATTGAACTTATGCAGAGCTTTCTCAGTTTCCGACAACTATGTTAGCGCGCCTAGCGATGCCAAAATTGTTGGAATTGTATCATCATCAACATCTTGCACAGTCATCGTAAAATAGAATTCTGGGTTCAATACATTGACAACATTTTATTTGCAGATATGTAAATGTTCAATCCGCCTCGCTTAATTTTCGTATATTCCAAATTCCCAATAGTTGGGCATATTTATTCATGCACGTCACACAAATGTGCAGTGCCACATATGCCGTCATCAATGTCAAAGAAAAACTAAAGAAAATAAAAGAATTACATATAGTCAGATCTACTGACGAATAGAAACATAAGCAAAATGCAGGCAAGTATATGACATTTTACCAAAACTTATAGACTGTGTCCTAAATCAAAGTTTTTGAAATAATTTCTTTGATAAAATTCTAAGTTATCTATATCTCATTATTCCATTTTCATTCCTGTTAATTTTCTCACTGAACAGATTTAGTTCATTTTGGTGGTGATGTGCTGGATGTTTACTGCTCCGCGATGGTTGTAGACGTATACTTTGTTGCATTTCCTCTTCTACTCGTGAATGATGGATGCATCATTTTGCTCCTTGGGTATAATTCTTTAAGAACGGAATCCAATCAGTATATATGTCATGTGTGATCCTCCGGTTTTGTAGACTTCTCGTGGTATAGAGTATGCTCCAGGTGCTCTGCCATTTGACGGCAGGTAAAATCTATAGATAATTATGGATGGGGATATTGTTGAAGCTTTCTTTCTATCTTTGTTTTATCTTTTTCGTCTAATTGTGGCGTTTTCACCACTCAGTATTCGAGATATTCCTAATGACCGTGGCAATTCTCTTGTCTTACGTCACCATAGACGTTTTCTTTACGTCATTCTTGTCGTCAAAGGACTGAAGTTCGTGCAGTTTGTTGCTGAGCCAAGTGTGTTTAGTTTGCTCGTTTAGTTTATATCTCACAGTCCTCTTCGTATTCTTCAAGGCTGACTTCTGAGATTATGAAATGTCCACTTCTATACAGGTCTATTATAACAACATTCTCGATGGTCGCATGTATGATATCCTGTTGACTGCAGTTCTTCGACAAATGCTTGTTTCATATTCTTCTCTTTCAATTTGGATATACTTAGTACTTTGTCAGCAGTTTGCACTTTAATCGTCTGGTAATCTGATCTCGATAATGAAGATAGACACTATGAAAATGAAGTCAGACCATCATTATTCGCTTGTCATGGATATCGATACTCGGACATCATGTCTGTATCTTCTATGGACGATGACATACGCAGTGGGATGCCATTACTTAGGTAGTGGGTGCATCCCAGGCAATTTGTTCTGGTTTGTAAGGCGGAATGATTGTGTTGGTATCTTCAAGATCGTTCTCGGCACAATTTCTCAGTAGGACGAGTGTGTTGTTGTTCTTTTTGCCGTATCAAGTGATCGGCGCAAACTGCAGCAACGAAGATTCCAGGGATTAGCTGAGATTTTATGTACATCCCTAAACCACCTTCTCGTCGCTTTAACCACTCTGGTAGGTGGATTTGTAGGTGTGAGTTGTCCTTCTCCTGTTGGGAGATTTCAATCATGTCTGCTGTCTGGATGCTGGATCTGGCACGTTTTCTGGCAACTATTTATGCTTTTTATCTGGTATATACAATGTACTATCCTTTAGAATGCACCAATGTTAAGTAACATGACCTTCATTTACTTGAATACAAATAATCCCATCATTTCTTTGAATAAATCAAATTCGTGAAGTGATGCTTACAAGCTGGACTGTTTATGGCAATGCTTTTCCATTTGAACGATTGTACCTTGTGATACGGTATGCACCAGGCATTTGTCATTCATATGTTGAACATGGGATTTGTACTTAATTAAACAAGAGATTCAAGTTTGGAAAACAAATAAAATGACCCATTTAACTATTGACGCATACGGACAATGACATGGAGTTTAGTCAGACAATAAGGTAGTAAGTCACGAAGACAAATGGAAGGACTGCCAGTTAGAGTGCGAGGTAATGAGATGAGTGCCTCTGCATCTCTATATCTATCTTATAAGTATCAATCAATTGCATGAGAAATCGCCAACTTACATCTGATTGCGTCACATAGCAAAACGGTACTTATTTTGACAATAAAACATGCATACAAAAACAGCATAAGAAAAATGCAATATTGTAAAACTTACGATACATACCTCTATATAGTTCCATGACCTGATCTTGGCCATCATTTACCGGTTTCTCGACCGCTTGAAAATTATCTAAAACCAAGAGAAATCACATGTAAGTACTATATTAAACAGTATTTTTATATCAGAATGAAACTTGAATGCGATTGAAAGCTACAAACGTGTTAAACTGACAATATATGGAACATTAATCAAATCGTGTTTTGTAATGGATAATAAATGTTACAATGATTTCATTGCATATTCCTGATTAGTCAAATTTATTTAATTTCATAAGTAAAGCTATTACAGAGAAGTGTTTTCAAACTGGACAGTTCACGGTAATGTCATTTGATCTCAAAATTAGCAGCTCAGGTAAGGATCGACACGTTACACTATTTTGTCTGATCATAATGTGATGTGCCATCAGCTAAGTAAGAAAGTCAAATTTGGAAAACAATTAAAACCACACATTTTAATAATGATGCATGTCGAAAATAGCATATCGTTTTACAGACACTAGTCTGAGGTCAAAAAATCCATGAATTCCATGAATTTATAGAAATGGGTTTTCAGAAAGTCCATGGAGATTTCGGTCAGAAGTCAATCCCATGTTGCCCATCAGCTCAAGTGGTAGTGAGAGTCGGACACTAGAAGAACATGAGAGGACCTTAGGTACGTTCTCATTTCTCCAGGTAGATGAATTGGAAGAGGCACAAGTATTTCCGGTTAAGCAAGGTCTATCGCGGAGTTCAAGAACTCGAGACGATATAGCAATGTGCAGTAAATCCAAAATGGTTTAGGAGTATGTCAACGCTGTGCAGCAGATCAAGGACTAATACTTTGTTTATGGAAAAATATGTCCCGTGAGGTTAAACTAGGTCAATTGTTTCTAGGTTTCGCAACCGGATAACTATGGATCAGGAACAGCACATATCCTATCTGACAGACGTTAATTAGCCATTTTGGATCAACAGGGTATAAACATAAAATATGATAGGGATTCCCAATGATGTTAAATTTCAGGCAAAGTTTACCTTTTCTCTGGGTGAAGAGGATAGACCAAATGGCATGGTGCAAAACTAGAAAACCCTGATCCAAACAAAACGATGGTATTTGTAAGGACGATACATCTTGCTGTCGTTTCTTGGAGGCCGACAGATACCATATGGTTTCTGGACATTCAGGCATTCATTATGGAAGCTAGAATGTTCACATGACACGAAACCTCCTGAACAACCTTATGTAAGTCGGAAATGTCAATGATCAGTCATCCCTTCTGACTTTGTTGATGCAAGATAGGGAAATCTGGTAGCTGGTAATTTTACACTCACTCTACAGTTATCGCCTGGATAAACCTCATCCTTTAATCGCATATATTTTGATAGTTGAACAAGCTGGATAGTATTTGGAGAGGAGGATGTTTCCAGAATTAAAACCGGTATCCTCTGTTTATTATAGAGATAACATCTCCATCATCCACTAAAGCCAATAAAATCTGTGAAAACGGCTAGCTGATCACTTATACGAATTGGAGAAAGACAATCTATAGGGTTCTTCTCCTTCGTTTGGAAAAGGGAATGGGTCCAAATAAAATACACTGGACCTCTCCGTTGATCCCATCTAGCAACTGCTGCTTGAAAGGAAAGTATGAGTTTGGGTTGCATCTTGGAATGCGCATTCGTCCAGTAAGAGCATTTCGCTGATACTAAACGGGGTAGTCACATAAATGCAGTTCCTGGATGGTTCTGATGGGCCAGTGCCAGAAATGGGGAACCAGTGTTTTTGGTCATTCGAGCCTTGAAATACCATGAAATGAATAAAGAAAATCAGGAAAATTTCTATCTTTCAAATTTCAGTCTACAGTATGTTCAAAGTAATTATATTCACAATGGAAACATTTTTTTCCCCTTCTTTAACAATGAACTTCACAATTATGAGTCTCCTAGGTGGCGTATAATTTCATCAAAGTCATTGTGATCAAAAAAGGGATTTGACTTATTGTTTTTCGTCAGGATTTTGTTTAGTTACACGCACATTCTAAACCATATATAATACTCTCTAGTACATTTACTATAATTCTGCCAAAATCCATTCATAGAACAAAGTAAGAAAACGTTCAAAACTAAATATGCAAGCCAAACGCGCTGATTGATTAATTTATTCACATACTATAGTGATAAAATATTTCTCAACTTCATATTGTTCCGCAGCATACTGACAGCAAAGCTACCAAGATATATAACGAAAACAAAGCATGAAAACTTTCATTCTACAGAACATGATAGAAGATCATTACTTTGATCATGTTCATCATCAACTGACTGCATAGCGGAACGTACGATTTCCGGACATTATGAAATCGTGGAAAGAAATTCAACGAAACAGTTGCAGCAACGTATAAATGATACTTACCAGTATATGATCTTAAAACCTGCTGTTGTTCATCATTTGCTGATTTCTCACAAGTTGTCAGTGTTTCTGTAAAACAAGAGGAAAAGACCTGGAATAATTATATAACGGGAAAAGCTACTTTGATTTATATCAACAATCAAATTAACAGGACTGAAGATAAAAGTTATAAACTTTTTACTAAACATATCATTCCATATCATATCTTGAAAAAGTTCATAAAGATTATGATAATTGTTGTGCTGATCGGTTATTGCGATTGAAAAACTATCATAAATGGCATTCGTAGAGTGATGCTTACAAGCTGGACTGTTATGGCAATGCCCGTTTAATCTAAGCATTTGTACCTTAGCATATGGTAAACACCTGCCATTTGGCCTTTATCTGATCAACATGGGATTTGTAATTAATTAACCAAGAGATTCAAGTTTGAAAAACAAATAAAAGCACCTATTTAACTATTGAAGCATGCAGAGAATAACATGGTGTTTAGTAAGACACTAAGATAATTCGTCATGAGGACAAAGGGGTGAATTGACGGAGTAAGAGGGGCAGTCAATTTGAGGGCGAGTTGATTGGAAGGGTGCTACTCTCTCTCTCCCTCTCTCTCTATCTATCTATCTATCTCTCTCTATCCATCTCTATTTCTATCTTGAATTATCACTCATTTACCTGATAAATCGCCAACATATATCTGCTAGCGTCGAATAGCGAAATGAAAATCATTTACACCAAAAAATATGAATAACAAACTGCATAAAGAAGAATAATACAATGCCTTACAATTTACGATACATACCACTGCATGGTTCATTGACCTGATTTTGATCATCATTTCCAGGTTCCTCCCTCGTATGCAAATTATCTAAAAGCCAAGGGGAATCACATGTAAGTACTATATTAAACAGGTTTTTATATTAGAATAACACTGGAATGCAAATGAAAGGTACGAAAGTACTAAAGTGACAATATATCAACATTATTCAAAACTTTTTATAGCAGATAATAAATACTACACTGATTTCAATGCGAGATCCTTTTTGGTCATATTTATTGAATTTTATACATACAATTGTTACAGATAGGTGTTTTCAAACTGGACAGTTGATGGCAATTCCGTTTGATATTAAAGTTAGCAGCTCAGTAAAGGATCAACACATGACTATCTGATCAGAGTGTGAAATGAATGCATCAATTTGAGTAGAATCTTGGAATTCGCATGAGCACGATAAAATAAATTTGCTGGTACCAATCGGGGTGATCAGGATAAATGTGGTTACTGGATGGTTCTAATGGGCCAGTGCAATAAAACGGGGAGCAGCGTTGTTGGCCCTTCGAGTCTTGAAATACCGTGGAACAAATGGGCACTATGAGGGGGACGCCTGACTCCCAAGGGCTGATCTACATTAGGTTTTCAGGAAGTATATACACAATGAAAACACGTTTGATTTGTATTGTACAATGAATTTGAAAATTATGAGACTCCTAGAAGGCTTATAATTGGATGAAATTTAGTTTGATACAACAAGGGATCCGAATGGTTGGTTTTCGTGAGAATGTTAGATGTTTGTAATTAAATTCGTAAGCATACTCAGTAGTTTCTAGAATATTTACTACCATGCAGCTGCAATGTATATATAGAAAAAGCAAGACAACGTTCCAATCTGAAAACACTTGTGTAAGATTATTACTTTTTTATTGTGCAATATCGATTGAAAAGTTAATAATAAAGTAACACAGATGGAGAGAGAAAGAAAATCAAAGACTACGCAGGAAATCAAGGCAGAATAAAAAGACAATACTTCTTACCACAATAGTTATTAAATCCCTGCTGCTGTCCATCATTTAGCAACTGACTGATTTCCTCAAACTTCAAACTGTCTGTAAAGCGAAACGTAATCAAACTGATATATTTAATGTGAAATTATGTTTGTCCAAACCTTAGTTAAATACAACGAACAGTGAATTGTTATAAAAGGTACCAACACTGATAAAAAAAACAAGATATCTGATGGCAAAAGCGCAACATAAAACTATCAATTTAAACACAAATGTCCTAAAATCTACAAAGCGGTCAACAAATATTTAGCGGACAGACATATAACTTAGTATGATATTAAATCGAAATAGTTTTGTAAATATAAACGCATTTCTTTACATATTATAATGTGTTTATTTTAATACTGTTTAGCTCATATTGTACCGAAACAGTTATCCTTGACGACTTTCAAGCATACTAAATATTGACCAATATATACTTTCTTCAGCCTAGTTTTGAATACAAAATCACAGATTTGCATGAAAATTATTGATGGAGTTGCTTATTTAATATGATTGGTCTTATAATTAATTCTAAACTAGGTACTCTATTTTGCAGCATATACCTAAAGCTGCTTAAAAATATCAGCTAAACATAAATAAAACAAGAAATTATGTTCACTAATAGTAAATGAGTGGTCTTGTCATCTGCACTATTCATTTGACAGAGATGCAGATGGAAAATGATTTGTGCAGTTGAAGGTGGATAGACACACAGACAAAAAATAAAAATAAGAATTATAAAGGACATAACATTTACCAAAATGTTTTGTCCATAACTCACGAATTTCCTCCAGAGTTACTGCCTGTTCTCCACTTACATTTTCTGCAAAACAAGAGGTAATTATCCGTAATCTTGATAAGAATCAACTGCTTACACTTTTAACTGTCTAATCGGTTCGTGGAAATGAAACCGTTTTAAGTAATGCTAAAAGGATATTCAGTCATCACAAATTATTTTGCTTCCGACAGGAAAATAATCAGAGTGTCATGATATATGTTTTAGCCATTTTAAATTAAACAACGTCCAAACTTAAAACTATGTCAATGCCTCCTTTCTATATGCCTATTACCCTTACAGTACATTCACGCAATAACTTCAGGACGTAAGACTATTTGCCAAGCGTGGAAACAATTCCAATAAACACTGGCCATAGGCGGTGGTAAGAAAAGACTATAGAGGTATATCAAGCTCAGTATTTCCAAATATAACACATGCAATTTTTAGTGAAAGGAGTCGATTAGTTTTAAAAACAATTAGGACGACCCAGGTGAGCAAATTTCTGTTGAATTTTCAATACATTAGTTTTGCAGGACAAAGAAGACTAAGTTGTGCTTTGAACGGATCAGAGGTAAGCTATTTTGCATGGAGGTTTCGTCGGAATGGTATGCCCATATGGTTTGAATATCTTGTACCATAAACCGATTGCATGAAAAAGAAACAGAAATGGACTTTGATACTAAAATATTGATGCGAGTACTGGTTATTGACAAAATTAATGCAGAGCTAATACCATTTTCTTCCCAGAGCTTGTTTGTTCAATCAAAGGAATTTATAGTACGGAATTTAATTATTTTTTAGGAGGTGGTAGGTATGTTTTATTGAAAACCAAACAAATCAGTTTTTTCAGTGCCTCATTAGTATAGGTTGATATCCCTAATAGTCAAATTCCTTTAATATTTTGATAATATTAATATGAAACAAATCTTTATTAAACAACCTTTATACGTTGTTAACAGGATTACTGCCCCTAAAGGGACACACACTTATTCAATCAGATGCGAGCCTGTTTCTTCATCATTCAAATAATAGATGATAGTAAAATGTACCATTTTTATATGAGTTGAATACTAGTACAATGGCTTCTTCTGTGTTCAATAACAGGAGCAATAGTTTCTGGTTGATTGTCCTTAAACAAACAGTTTTATCAGTTTTGTCACATCGATTATTTCTGTCAAACTTATTGGATCAGCATTCCTTGAATAATATATAGTGACTTCAGTATAACATGACCGATGGAGTCATTGATATAAAATTTGACACGATGTCACAAATTCCATATTTGGGTACTTATCATGGATACAAAATATAGCTGGCTAAACAAAGGCTTATTTCCATCACAGCGAGGCTAGGACATCAATCACTTAGTCAGGCTGACTGAAATGTCCCTTAGTACGAGTCTAGCATGCTACATTCTAATTTATATACCTGTGTCAAACCCGTTTTTAATCTATTTTGTCTAGAATGTTTATAACCTTTCTAGGGCAATGAGTGATGAGTACATGCAAAGAGAAAGCAGCAATAAAATGCTTGAACACAGTATATTTCGTAACAGTTTCCTACAAAGTCAGTTGCGTACATCAAAGATGCGGAAGTATTAGTCGGTTTGGTTGGCCTGAGCACAATTGAAATAATTGTCCTAAATAGCACAACAAAGAAAATCGTGTCACATGAATGCAAAAGCAAAATTACATTTAGTAACAGCAGGGTGTGTGTTTCTGGGATTCTATTTGTGAGGTGTCCATATCGTCTTAAATAGGGGATGTGCTTTAAGAACAATTTACCTTTACACGTTTACCCATGCAAAAAACGTTCAAAGAAATTCGATATCTAACTTTATGTCGCGTAGAGATTTTCCAACTCGAAGGCACTAATAGATTTATTTTAGCATGGAGAATTCAAAGTATATGACTTACGACACATCTTTAAATAAATAACCCACTTCTTGCAAAACAAATGTTTTACTTGCATTAAAGAGCATTCATAAACGACATGTTTGAATGGCTTTTTGAGCAAGAAGTAGCGGTTGTTTAATTTGGAGACAAGTCGCTGATAATTCCTAAAACACAGTGGCATTACATGCATAGCATTGATAAAGAAATTTGCGTGGGTTGAAATAAGAATAACAATAAACTAAGACTGAGGGTGTCCACTGTACAGGCCATCTGAACTAACTAATGAAACATTAAAGACGAGACAAAAGCAAGCTCTCGTCTCTCAGTGGCCTCAAAGAGTCGAGATTTAGTCTGCTTTCACCATGGGAATTTGAAATGATAGAGTAAACTCATCCATACATATATGATATCTTAAGTTAAATTAGCTAATATGTATCGAGGATTCGCAAAAACAGCCTAATCACTATGAACTTGGAGCGACACATATTTCTCTGGTGGTCATTGTGGATCAATCAGTTATCTAAATGCTGCATGATAAAGATACCCATGGATATAGGTGGACAGCGACATCTGCCATAATTCTGGGAAATACTCTGAATACGGAGGATATATTGAGTTGCAGAGAGTGACTACAGAAAACCTGACAGTCTACATATAGCCGGATATTATTATGTCAGGTGGAAAGATTGCAGGTCGATGGAGATCCTCCGTTCGCTGGGCATTAAGGATTCGTTACTGATGTGTTGGTCTCGTACTTGTAAGCTTGCTTGTGAAAACACATTGTTAAGGCAAAATTGAGTATAATGTTCCACTCTTCTGCCATTTATAACATACAATGCGAGAGCAGAAGGCACGACAATGTTTTAGTTAAGTACCCCCTCTACTGGAGAATAGAATGCACATATTCCAAAACGTTCATCAGATTTGACTGGAAAAAACGAATGGTGTCCTTGCAAGTCGAAGATACTCCTGGACATGAGAAGCCAATATCCTCTGCTTATAATAGAGAGGACCCAAACATGGACCACAATCGACTAAACATGGAATCAATACTGGAACTTGTCGGAGTGATGCCAAGCAGGAGAGAGAGAGAGAGAGAGAGAGAGAGAGTTACATGACATAAACGTAAGAGGTACTGACAAAATTGGAACAAGAGTCATTTATTAAGGGGCCTTGAATGTAAACATAGGGACTAAGTCTTTATTATTTTACGCCTATGTAGTACCATCAGTACAGGTGAGATAATATTCTTAGCCCTGATAGATGTAGAAATGGATGAGGAGCATGGCCCATCTTGTATTAATTACTTATCGGGACAGTTACTTATGGCATGGTCCGTCAGGTCGTAATAGTATATACTAAATATGGAACTATAAACATGATTGTGACACAGGATGATGAGGCTAATAAAGATACAAAGTAGCGACTTATGTCTCAAAATCATAATCTAATTTTAGAAACAATCCTTAGCATAAATCATAGGTTTCCAGCTAAAAGCAGAAAGTGGCTAACAAGTTAGGGTAATTTCTGAGAGATAATGTGAAGGGTATGCCTCAGAAGATAGAACTGGTGAATTGTTTAATCTTTCTCAATGTGAAAAGCAAAATAAGAAAGCAATAAAAGAGATATAAGTATATATGTATATCAATATATACAAATTGAGAGAGTTACCTAATAATTTTTTTATCATGCATGTTATATATGGTTTATTTACAGAACTGATATTCAATTGATTATGTTTTCATCTTAACCAATAATAATGTCCATTATTGCTTCAATATAAAACATTTATGCATTATTTCTCAACATGTTGTTTATGACAAGAATTAGCGCAGTTTTAAAATGATTTTGTTTCTGAAAGTTCGCAACTTTATGTGTATTAAAACTAAGTGTTCTGCTAAAAATAATTAGATTTCGACTTTCTAGCTTTTAGTGCCTTCTTAATGTTTAGAATTTCATGTACCTATTAATTTCTCCATACATTGACGAGAAACACTTAATAGTAATTTTATATTATCACTCATGATTATTACTCAATCAAATCAATTATCCATTGCTATTAAAGTATCTGTGTTGTCAGGATGATGACGTAATATCGTCATTATGATAAAATATTCTCTCTTTCTCTGTCTCTCTGTTTCTCAGTCTCTCTCTCTCTCTCTCTCTCTCTCTATCTCTCTCTCTCTCTCTCTCTCTCGGTCTCTAGTTCTGTTTATTAATATATTCTATGTCTTTTTTTTAAACAAGTCTTCCATACTCTTGTGTGGCAGTAGCTTGTTACAATACTGATAGAGAAAACTGTGTGGATGAGCAGAACAAGATGATGAGAACAGAAAACGAAGCTGTTCAGTTTGAGTGGACTGAATTACATTTGTATAAGGACTGTGCATTTTAGGTGAAATGAGTAATAATATATTGGCAACGAAGACGTCTTTATTATAACCAAACTTGTATTCAGTAAAAGATTATAATGATATATTCCAATGCTTATATATAATTTATGAAACTAGTTGAATTAATAAAGGGCAGCGAAAGATTGAAAGTATTAACTTATTTCATAATTTGTGTACATGCCACTCTGTAAGAAGCGCACAAGTAGTAAAAATAAATTACTTCAAATTACATTCGGATACTTTGATTAATATGCTTTCTCCTTATATGTCATGCCGTAGTTATTTAAATCACAGGACGTTACTATACGTGTGTGATATTGCCAAATATGATAAGGACATATAAATCTAATCAATAACCGTCGTGGCTGAGTAGTTAGCGACTCAGATTTGCCGCCTCGCCATGCCCTGCCATGTCCTCGCGAAACACCGCCAATCCCCGCCAAATTTCTGCTCCGCCCCGCTCCGCCCAGCCCCGCTCCGCCCCGCCATGCCCCGCAAACCCCAGCCCCGCCAAGCCCCACCCAGCCAAGCCCCGCCCAGCCAAGCCCCTTCCCCGCCCGAAGAGGGTGGGTTCGAGTCCTATCGTCCGCTTTGCCTGCGATGGCTACCGAAGTTTGTTTTTGGGCAAGTAACTTTACTCTAATTCCCTTATCATTAAATAACTTTAACACTTCAGATGCCGTAAAACAAAAACAAAACATATGAATACAAATAACAGAGTAGTTGTGCAATAAACTCATATATTAAGAGCCGATTCCGCACATATAAAAACAGAAAAAAGTACTTGCATAGACGTTGTAATTAATCTTTTGGATGCTAGTGGATTAATTTAATGTCTAGAAGTTACGTGGTGCTGTCAGAAAATGAAAGGGTTAACAAATTTATAGTCACACCATGTCGAGAGGTCCTCTTCTTGTTTTAATAATTTTAATTAGACTTTGACGTAAGTGCATTTGTACAGAAAGATGACATACATTAGCTTTCAAAAGGTATTGACATTCACGGTGGAGAGCTTACTGCAGTTAACGCTGATATTCATTACCCGAATTGCCCCATGACCTAATTATTGCAATTATTTTCAATATACAACATTCTCGAACATACGATCAACCAGTAATATGCCCCTTCCTATTTGGTGGAAAGCACTGATTATATATATATCGCCAATATAGAGAGGTATACATATGAAAATTATTTAATTAGCTTATGACTACCTTGTTCTTTTCAAGCATCGCAATATATAGTTCGTTACATAAAACTAAAAATACAAATAAAAGCAGGCAGATAATGTTTCAACTTTTACACAGGCGCACACACCATCCCAATTTACACACGCTAATAAAAAATTGTATATATCTTCCTTATTTTGCCACAATGATGTTTCCATCAAAGAATGTATTATGTTTAAAACATCGTGAGGTATTGATGATATTTATATGTATATGCAATATATGCCAATATAGGAATTAAGTTGCATATATTTTTGGTCAGTTTTGCTCATAATTGTTTGAGTAATGACTTAATACAGATGTGATTTACCATTCTTAATGCCAACATTTACAAACATTCAGGCTTCTATAAACATCAACATCAAATTTTAATATTTATCTTATAAAGTTGCATCATTTATGATATGGCGAACATCGATTTACTGCGAACGATGAGAACGATGCAGACATGCAGAGACTACAACATGAGAAATAGTGGGCATATAATGCATGTTAGGAATACAGAACCGCATCATCTAAAAGAGCATCCACAACGACATGAAGAAGATTGCCCAATTCCAACTTACAGGGTTGCAAATGTCATGAATGAGCAATATGGCTGATGAAACTCAGTCCAATGAGGAATGGAATTATATGAATAGCTATTGTCTTCTTCTAAAGACTATATAGGGAAGACATAACATAGAGAAATCTGCAATACCGAGAGCTGACAGTCTAACTTCATAGAGGGGCACAACACTTTAATAATGTATAAACAACAGTTCTTGCAGCGAGAGGGCAATGGATAGACTGTTCCAAGTAGAAATCGTTATATAAATTGGTAGTCTTTAAACTCTGACTAAAACTACGAAGCAAGTGACACTTGTCAGGTGAAAAAGCTTCTTGTTCAAAATTCAGAATTCAGTGTAGCATGATGCTCGCAAATAACACAGAAATGGATTGAAACCTTTAGTCAATGTGGCCTCTGGGAACTCGACATCAATATTTCGAAGACGAATCTATTGTCAACTTGTGGCAAGACCTCATACAATCTTGCTAAAACGGTGCATATCCATGCTTAAAATAGCTGACACAATCCTTGTCAGAATGCTATTGAATCGCCTTGTGCATCACATCCATAACGGTCTCTTGCATGACAGTCAGCGTAGCTACATTGATGTTTTTTGTGCTAAATTGTACAAAACTTATTATCTTCACTATTTTCTGTTACTTATTTAAAGTGCATAGACTAGTAACGCTACATTTAAATAACATAAATACAATGATTTTAATTACCTCAATGAATTATTACTTACTTTTTCTGCAAGTCTTTCGGCAGAGTATCAACACTATTGCCACAATTAGTGAGACACCAACGACTATGCCAACCACGATAAATATAGCGGCTTTGACATCCCATGTCTCCGGTAATACTGGTGAACTTGTATCTGTAAAATGCCAGAGTTTGGTTGGATGTAAATATATATATATATATATATATATATATATATATATATATATATATATATATATATATATATATATATATATAAATATATATATATATATATATATATATATATATATAAGACGATAAGTTGCATTTCTGGAATAAAATATTTTGAGCTGTGCTACATAACCTGCAAAAGGTATGCAACTACTGTATTTTATACAGAATCGTTAAGTAAATTTCTAACACATTTATGTAAGTGAGAATAACAATACACGCATATGCAGTTTTACATCCATTATGTCTGGCTCGTGTAATGAGGAAATGATATATCAAATTCCTTCTTCGCATCTTTTGGTGCAAACCATGTCGGTGGATTATGAATATGGAAAATATAGGGCCTTTTTGTAAGCAAACCAGTATAAATTGTACGACGTTTCACATATTTTCTGCTGAAATTATCATACGTACCATTCTAATATATATATATATATATATATATATTAGTAGGCCACATCATGGCGTTCTCAAGATCGCTTTCCTGACCTAAATAGGTTTAGGAGGTGAATATGGTAATACTATGCATACATATATAGGGAGTTAATTTTTGTCCATTACCCCTATATTTAACTGTCAGTTCATTAGTATCTGAATGGTGCAGCACCTATACTTTTTCACCAGAATATACCGAATCCTTTCAAATATCATTTTAAGTTTATGTTTCCTAAATATTTATCAAATTATTTAATTTTTTTCATCGGAATGAACTCTAATATGCTTCTCATCTGAATAAATATATGTTAGTGGTAGCGATCAAAAGCATCCTGATTAAAAATGCAATACGTTACACTTGCACAATATACATGCATTGTTTAAGTTGGGGGTTGGGGGATGGGATGGGAAATTGCTGGAAGGGATATTATTAGAACATTTTTGACCACTATGTACTTTTACTTATTAAAAACCACTATCCAAGGAAATATAAATTAAGATAAAACTGCTAATTCCTAGCTCATCGCTTCCAAGTCCGTGTATCAAATATCAATGAATGACTGAGTATCTTCTTTGTATACATGATTTTACTTACTCTTTGACTCTATTTATTGCAAAGAAGTCTAGACCTTCATATACAATTCTGTATTTTATTTTGTTGATTTTCACACCGCGTCTTTTAGAATAAAATACGTAATTGTCCTCCATTTATTTGATTTGTTCATTCCATCCCGTGCAATTGCAGTAATATTTTTCTATTATGCAGTGGTTCTTGGGCAGAACAACAACCTTAACAAACTTAAGGTTGTCGCAGAAAGACTTGCTATTCGATGTTGATATTTCCAAAGATGTCATTTGGCTCCCTCTATTTGTTTGATTTAATAATTGTTGTTCTATAGTATTATTTTAAGTAACAGTACAGATGCGGCCTTAAAAGGTTCAAAATTTAATTATTTATATGACTTACAAGGGCCAAAACAATGGATCTAAAATATAGTTGGTTGCATTTTCTGAATAAGTCTTTGCTTCTTGGCAGAATTCGGTCTCTTCATAAAATAAAATACTTGTATCGGTCGAAACGTCTATTCTTTAAAACAAGTTAAATGAACAATATATGAGACTGGAGATAATTTGAGAAATTATTTGATTTGCCTCTTGGGTTTGCTGCAAAGACATTTTATATGGGTTTAATATATTTTTAATGTATTGGTCCATATTTTGCAATATATTGCTTAACTAATTATATTGCAATGAAAAGCGTATTCGTCAATACCTTTGTTCATGTGTTTTGGTTGCTAGCCTTCTGCCATTGCACCCGCGATCATGCCCTTAACTTTAGCAAACATGACCAAGGCAGTGATATAATTGTTTTGACACTTTTTGAAAGTTTTCTGCTTCTTACTTAATTATATTATACAATAAAAGTAGATGCATCTTACCTCTTCCTATAGTTAATGAGGTACAGTAGTCCAGTGGAGTTGAGTTTCTGCCACATTGTAAGGCAGGACCTTTAATACAGGCATAATATGTAACAGCTTCAATTCCTGGAGTTAACTTTAACACTGGATCGCTCTGTAAACGAGAAGATTTATAATGCTCTCGTTTCGTTATTGTGAATAAAAAGGGA
>JAEAOA010001522.1:2570000-2600000 GCA_016746295.1 Potamilus streckersoni
TATAAATCATGAATGAAATCAAACAATATTAGCTTAATTTGGACACTGTTGTAGAATTGTCGAGATTCCATCTTATTAAAAGCAATTTAAGCACTAGTGCACAGTGTCAGTGAAGACCTTATAAAAGTGTACTGAAAAGTACGCCAGCCCGTACAAATGTGTCAGAACAATCTGTTTATTTAATATTTTGCAAAAATTGCTTTTGATGACCTGATAATAATGACAACATCAGGACAAAATATACTCAAAAAGTCCCTTGACTGGTGATATTTGAGTACTTGTCCCTAAAACCTCTGTAAATTCGTTTTGACAAAAGTTCACACCCACAGTCAATTGGATGCCTATAGGTACCTTACAAACTCGAAGATTATTCATCTTTTCTATAGAGCCCACATTATATTCCACCTTATTTTCCTTCGTGTTAACTATTAGTGCATTTAGCACTGTTAACTTATTAACCTATTTGTTTTGCAATAGTTGCTCATGTTTTTAATTTTAGTTCTAGTGCTATTGTAGGTGCAAAATTATACATTTAAATGCATAATGCTAAAATACAACATCCTATTTACTGACACTTATTTTCTTTTAAATGTGCTTTTATAAATGGCTAAGAATTCAATCCTAATAATTTTTTTAAAACCGGGCATGTGCGTTTCGTTTTTCATGAAATCCTTTTCGAACTGAGGGACAACCGAATTCATGCAATGACTCTGATATGTACTGGGGACTCATGAGTTACATGAGTGACGAGCTTCGTTTTGAAATCTATGACTCACCAACAGCGTTTTTATGTACGTTATGACTTTGTAAACAGGTGTGTACTCTAGTTCTCTCATGTGAATAATCAGTCTCTTATTGATTCATTGTTCGAGACCAATACAACAGCCAGATTATGTGAAGTTGCTAATTGTATGTGATGTTGCGTATCATAGCGTATTCGCAATTACCCAGTTCTGTATTCGTTTCCATAGATTCACTCAATAGCCATTAATCTTAGCCTGCAATAAATCACCTTTGTCGCAGTTCCATACGAGTGTATTACTTTGAAGATATTTATAGGTTACTGCATTCGTACAAAAACATATGAACGAGTTTTCCTGGTGCCTATGATGCTCAGCCTTGGAGTATTAAGTCAGCGCGAGAGTCCAGTATCGCAAAATACTGAACGATTCTGACAATCTAAAGTTAATGGAGAAAAAAACAGCGTATAATAATGTACTATATAAGTTTAAATGACACTAGATCATGAATATATTTATAAACAGTCGATTTGTGAATTGATATCTGGAAGTTCGCACCTTTTTGGAATACTCATTTGAGAGAAAATATAGACCTGAGAAGAATACAACTTTCAAACTGAAAGGTATAAAACAGTCAAAAGGTCAAACGTAACATGGAATACTCACCCATTACGTTTATTTGTACTACGTCTTGCATAGAAAAGTTTCCCATTTGACAATTAACGATATATTTTGCTTGGTCCCAAGGATGAATATCGTGTATCGTTATAGTTCCATTTCCGTACAAAAACACCCTTTCTTTGAAGTCCGGTAAAAAAGTTTCGTTTCGGCTGCAGTTGTGAAATGACCACCTGGCAATCAGTGTATGTCTCTCACCATTTGTGTATAGGGAAACAACTGAGCTGCAGTTGTTGAAGGTAATGTTTTGAAACGCCTGGACAGAATCTCCTGGGCAGGTAAATTTCGAACTATCTCCTGCACCTGAAACTGACGAGAGCATACAATATATTTTATATAATTAATTAGACGTTCTTTCTATATCTCCTGTAATAATAATAATAATAATAATAATAATAATAATAATAATAATAATAATAATAATAATAATAATAATAATAATAATAATAATAATAAAAAGAAAATAAATTCCTCAGTGTAGACCTTGATTATGAGGAAACAAATCGTCAATATTAAATATGCAAAGCAGGCCAACGCTGACAAAGGCAACCGCTAGCCTAACAATGTGAATATAGGACAGCAGTTTAAACCGATTATCATTTTAATTCTAATATGTGTTGCAACTAAGAATGCACTGCAGAAAAGAATATGGCTTTAATTGAGGGAATAGCAATCAATATATCATTAATGTATGCATATTGTTTGGCAGACCATGTGCTAAACACACCTTAGAGCGACTGGCGGCTCAGTGCCATAGCATGCAATAACGGAAATGGAAAGAATTTGTAGGCCTAAACAAAAACACTGGCTTGAAATACAATATCAGCACAGAAAAGAAGAAGAAACATGCAAAACTCGGACAAAACTAATCATCGGGATTCGATGTAAATTCATCAATATACAAACTCAAAAACGCGATTGACGGAATGTAAAGATAACAATATGGTAGCACCATATGACACCTTATCGAATGTGATGTAGTGTACATAACAATCAGGCAGTTTAAAAGTTTATTTACAAGGCAGTTCCACCAAGCCTTGCGGAAAGTATCGTAGAAGCGAAAATAGTAAATGATGGCATCTAGTGGTGGACACCTATAAACTGTGCATAAACATTTGGAGAAAATGGTAAATGACAATGACGCTGACTCAAAGTTAACACATTAAACGATAGGTTGAATAAAAATAAAGATAGAACGAGAGGGTTAACGAGCGCTGGACCTTATCTGCAATGCTGTCATTAAAACAGCATTGACTCTTGAGTAGCTTTTCTCCGAAGATTCACTTTAAGATGTGACAAACTCCTTCACGGTTTCGATTTTGGATCAGATGAATGTAATACGTGGCATGCCCTCATTTTTACATCAAATGTGTAATAAATGTTCATAAACTCATACATGTTCTAAGTTATATAATACGTCATATAAAATATATTTTACAAACCATTGCAAAGTATGTATATGTATATTAAATACCTGATAAAAATCCTACCAGTGCGTTTACCAGAAGAAATATACGGCAGTATCTGTATTCGTACTTCATGCTTTATCTGGAAGGGAAAACGTGTTTGACAAAGTCAAGAATATCAATGAACCTACCGATTGTAACAAAGAGAAGTTTTTTGTCATGTAAAGTTACTTATAATTATGAAGCAAAAAATGAACCTAGATTAAACTTTACTTTCCTTCTGTACATTAGTTCCGGTTTATTACAACGTCACCGACACAGATATAAACTATGAGTAAGGAAACGTCATTTAAACTGATCATTCACAATAGTTGATATTCTGTTGATAGATGTAAAATTGACCGATTCATTTGTCTAGATAGAAAGTTTTTTCATACGGATGTATGTAGCGATCATAAGATACCAATATCATTATCGAGACAGAATTATTTGTAAATAAGTGTTCAACCTAATGCTCAAAACACACAACAAATTTTGAGCATGCTTTGAAGTAGTTGATTTTCATGTTTTTATCCTATTTGTCTCCTGCACTTCATTAAATTATTGGCATAATATTATTTGACTGAAAACATTTGTTTTATTGTAAAAGGACATCATTTATTTTAAATAATATATGCGAGATATTCATATAACAAATGAAAGAGTCAAACGTTCAATTCTAATGGTGAGGTATCATGCTTTTTTTTCTTCTTTTTTATCTTGTATGAATAATAACAGTGGGTTTTAATTTGATATATAAAATTAACACATTAACTACATTTTGTTCGTACCCAGCATATAACAAATATTCAAAGTTTAGTCATATCATTTACCAGTTTATACCTCAGACATGATTGTAACAAAGGGTCCTTAACATTGTCTACTTTCTATAGTTTCTAAACAAACGGAAATATTCGATGTTATCAAGCAGTCATACTGTTCACTGTCGATTATTGGTTTATAAAACATATCCATTTCAGTAGAACCTGTTTCGTCTGGGTATAATATGTATTATGTCTTATTCGAATCTTTAAATACATGTACTAATAAAGAGGAGGAACTGTTGTATTAATGTGTTCAAAGAAATTAACCTCAACGTACAGAAATACTAAAACATTTGAAGATGGTGAACTACAGCATATATGTTGCTTGACCATATGGCGACCGTGTTACTCAAGAAATATCGGGTTGATTCGAAGCGCTTCGAATCGGTAGAAGGGTATAAACAAAATGGGTGGAGTACGAGTAACATAATAATAATTTGCTTTATAAAGCAAATTGATAAAATGAGATTACATGGATAAATATATGGTATCCGACCACAACATGAAATGGAATAATATTAAATTAAATTATTTTCATTAAATATTAATTCGTATGTATTGTTACAAATAAGGCTCGTTCAAAAGTAGCAAAGGAATGAATGGATCCAAAACACTTTACAAATTTTAACAAAATAATTTATTTTCCTAGAAAACAAGACAAAGTATGAGAATCACTTACAAGTTGTGAATCAAATCCAAACAGTAATCCTGTTATATAAAATATAAGTTCTATTACTATAAAGTCCTAAATAAATCTTAGATTGAACACCAATGAAGCTCCAATATGGAAGGCGATGACGTCTTCTATAGCCTTACTGTGCAATTGTTGTGTCAACAGTTCCTTGTTGAATTTTTTTCTGGCTTTATAATTATGAATCAATTCCACTGAATGTCTTTGTCCAATAATCTTTGTAAATACAACTATTTTCAAGGGCGAACAATTATTTTAAATACAAAAATCAACTCAAATGGCAACCAACAAGGCAAATACCTTGAGCCAAGAGGTGTATTTTACCAATGGCTGAAAAAATAAAATTGGGAAATGGTAATCTTGTCCTTTTTTATTGCTTAAATATTTTGCAATTAATTCTAAAAAAGGTTCTCATTAAGCAGAAAATATCGATATGTGTAAAGCACATATATGTTCATCCACATAATCAGAATCAAAATTAGTAATAGTTATGCCATCCATAATGCCTCCTTTGTTGTCCTTGCTAAACTTTGGATGGTATTTCAGGTACTTGCTAGTGTCAAGCTCATTCATATTTGATGCCTCGCCCATATCTGCGTAGACATCATCAGTGGAAATATGCATCAAGTAACCAGTCCGTATGAATACAAAAACTGTGTACGGTACTAATATTCAACAAGTTAAGTTTGCGCTATGTTTGAATGATATCATATTGATATCAGTGATGTATATGTTTTTGCACGAATGAATCCTACAGTTTGGAAATGGAAAATAACTATTAATGATAAACCAACCATAATAATAAACCCTCGGTCTGTAGGTATGGTATTATAAATGTGTTTGTTGTTCATTTGGTAAGAATATCAAGAGTGAGTACATACGCAAAGATACGGCCCCGCATGATATGATGCAAATCTGCAAATGACGTTCACATTCTGTAAATACATAGTGAAGAGATGGGACATTTCTGTATAAATAGGGAATGTAGAGTAAAATGTTCAGCTACTCATATGTCATTTAACATATTTGTCATGTCCATACCTCAGTAAGAATAGTTTTTCATGCAATTAGGAGAACAATGCATTACCGTCTGCAAAAGTGTCACATTTTTATTACGAAAAGATTAGATTATGTATATCGTGAGCAAAACAAAATGTCCTAATTTAGGTATTGATATAAATCAGTCTATACTTTAAACCATAACAATCAGCATTTTGATTGAAATGTTAGTATCTTAAAGCATGAAAGAGCAAATAATTAAAGATATAGCATGATATTTTGTCTTCCGCTAACTATAACATGATACAATCATCAAAACGCTGGGCTGTTAACCCATATAGCAATACCTCCTGATCTAACGTATATGTCGGGATGACAATGAAGACGTTTAATACATACCAAATAGCTTCTTAGCTTATGTGCATTTTTACAAACATGAAAATTACCTGCGTATCTAATTACTAATAACTTTTAACTTTTAACTACAGTTGAAGTAAACAAAACAAGTTCGTTTAAAACTACCTACATAAGTAGAGAACTCAAAGTTATTTGCAAGTGTCAAAATATAGCTCTTTATTCGCAAAATAATGCTATTACTTTAGAGGAGATAAGAAAAGATATAACTGTTTTAGCAGTCTTATCTCTTACTAATTTAGTTTTAAATGATGATTTGGCTGACCGAATAATGTAATTTGATATTACACCTAAAAAGACCAAGTACATGTTAAAACTGCCTTGTTATAAAAAAATCAATATAGTCTGTCCTATCATGAATTGAATGTTTTATACTTCTTTCTCACACCACTAGTCATATACTCTACAGCACAAATTCATGAACTAAGCATCGTAGAAAAAAATACAAAATAACTCTTTGGAAGCATAATATATAAACGAAGAAGCCTCTTTCTTAGACACATTCAGAAACAAATGTACGTTACAATTCTAGGCGACGTTTAAATAATATGGGTTCGGTGATAACAATTGCATTGCCATGATCGCAAAACACAATAGTCATTTTTCATATGTCTGCTTTATTGTAACGATGCCAGTTTTAATGCTACAAAGTTCAAGATAATTTGACTATACTTAATTGGAGATATTAATAACAATATTAATATAACAAAACTGTTCTGTTTAAGTATGGTTAATGAAAGGCGAAATATTTATGTCGATCAATTACATTCAATTGAAAATTCCATTCTAAGATAGTTGGGGCTTTATCGCAGTGAATACAAACATTCACAGAACAATTTCTATTAAGAAATATGTCCGTAGTTATTATGTATTTGGGATAAGGTATAATGTTGCTTAGTATTTTGTTATTTAGTATGAGGTGTTGTACAAACTACATACATACATACATACATACATACATACATACATACATACATACATACATACATACATACATACATACATACATACATACATACATACATACATACATACATACATACATACATACATACATACATACATACATGCATGCATACATACATGCATACATACATCCATAGATAGATAGATACATACATACATACATACATACATACATACATACATACATACATACATACATACATACATACATACATACATACATACATACATACATACATACATACATACATACATACATACATACATACATACATACATACATACATACATACATACATACATACATACATACATACATACATAGTTGCAAGAGATCAAATTCAGTTCGAATGAACCAATATCACTACAGCATAGTACTTTACAGTCTTTGGTGTTTGTGTTTACGACTTATAACTTTATACACATGATGAACAACAAAGATTGTGATTATGTGTGCTTTTGAATGAAAATCTGCCTGAAAACGGCTTTAGTAGACCTTATATGTGCTCACATATAATCTTCGCTAGTGCCACATGCAAATCAACCGTGCGAATTACTCAGATATACAAATAACAACTTGAGACCAAATTGGAACTGTCGCACAATCACGCTCAAACATGAAGTTGAAGGAATCTGTATCACCAACAAGAATTAATTTTACAAAGATTGGATTAAAATTGTATATCGATGAAGTAATAGAGAACATCAAAAGCCAATAAGTTTATGTAATTTTTAACAAATAATTTATTTTCCAAATGTTCTATGATCAAAAATTTGAGCCTAGAAATGAAATAAATTGATACGACTATTTCATATTGAAAATGAAAGAATAAGAACGGCAGATGTAGAAGCAAATGGGTGAGAAATCTAATCAATGTAAGTTTGTTATAAATGTGCATATATGATTGGGCACCCAGAACAAGACACATTTTATTAATGAGGAGGCAAATGTCTCCAATTTGCCAGTAATGTTAGAGATATATTGTTAAATTATCAACAAGGATTCATTGTACATTACACGATATACCAATAAAAAATGTAACATCTTTATATATTTTAATCAGGTTTGGTTACAATGAGTGAGCTTAAAGTAATTAAATAGTTAAGTTAATATGTCCAGTTACATTGTTGAATTTTTATTGTTTCTTTTTGTTTGGTTTACGAGAGTTAGTCCGAATTTCGAATAGTAATACATAAGTCCAAATAGTGTGAAATGTCAACATGTAATTAAATATACACATAAAGGAATAATGAATAAAAGCGTAGGCATATATGTTAGCAAAAGTATGAGCAAATTATAAATCAAATATAGTTGTATTAGCTACGTGTGATGTTTACATATTTCAGCAACACTTTAGTTATTAAAGTAAACATATCAAATCGTTTCCATTTAAATTTCTGATATTAGCCTTGAATAGGAATCATACTTAGCAAATGAAATGAGAAGTTCATATTTTGTAAATACTTGATTGGCATATAACATATATGCGTTTAATACAATCTATATCGTAGGGGTTCCTAGTGGCCTAGTGTTGTAAAGAGCATGTACTTTATCAATCACTGTTATCTCACCTCTATCTGTCTGAGTTTTTGTCTTGGGCTCGGCCAGTGTATATATGTGAGAAAGCTCGTCAATAGCTTGCAGTGGGTCGGTGGTTCCCTCCGGGGATTTCCAGGGTTCTACTCCACTAGTTATACCAGCCTTTCTTGAGCAGAAAAAAAAAATTGGCGTTAAACGCATTACAATAACTGTTTTTTTTATTTTTATTCATACTACGCCATGATGATTTTGTGTATAATTTAGATATAGTTTTACTCGTGCACAATGTAAACGTATGTATATCCAGCGTATGATGCTTTTCAATGTCGTTGTGTTTTTCACATATCATATAAACTGTTCAACAATTATCTTAATTTAAACGGCAATTATTAAATGCGGATCGTTACAGTAGAATGGATCACTTTGTAAGGTCTGAAACTTATTTTCACTCAAGATTCACAATGCTTCGTCCTCGCCAGTCCTAAAAAAACTCTAAATCAGATGACTGAAAACTACTGTTTATCACGTAGTGTTCACATAGACTGATCGACGTACTGCTAATTTTACTAACCAAAAGGAATATGCATGAATAAGATTGTCATGAATTACAATCTGTTCGAAGTGTATTATTGTTCATTACCACTTTTAATGTAGTATGCAGATTAGTATGTTGAAAACCGAAGTTTAATGCAAAATATACTCTATCCACGAATAGATTTCTAAGCTATAGTACTCACCTAAGGAAATTGAAATGTAAAGTGACAACTTCGTACATGGCAGGATGACAATAATTTTAGTCATTTTGCGAGCTTCATACATTAATATTTAGCATGCAATTTGGTATTTTTAAACATTAAATACCTCATCAACCCCACCCAGAAAACTAAATATACCTAGGAAATTATAGAACACGAAGGCTAAGAAAAGTAAGAAACGTGATGTGCAACATGTGGCTTACAGATTATGCACTTGACGTACGTGTATCAGATGGAGCATTATTTTAGTAGAGATGATGTTGTTTATAAGCTGAAAAACGGTCATTCAGCAAATATACATACATCACATCTTCCTTGTCCACATTTTCAAGAAAAAATATCCTAAGCAAGTTGTGATGCATTTAGATCTTTTAATTTTCAGGGAATAACATTTATATGTTTTATCATACATTTCCGAGTGTATTAATTCAAAATGGTGTTTAAAGTATTTAGTCAAATAGCATAATTTGCAAAAACCAAGACAATGTCGTAACGTATATATTACGACTAGGACAAGGAAATGACATATCCAGTTGTACCATTGGCTCAGTTTACTGGTTGCTGGATGAACGATACAATTGTAATATATTACTTATTGTTATTAGTGACTCAGAATGTATATGTAGTCCCATTATATACTCGTCACTAATACTTAACAATTTAGTTCAATGTCATTCATTTTTCTAAATAGTTTCGTTCTGTAAGGACAAGAAAAATGGTATAAATTGCATATCACAAGCAAAATCCATCCCATTTCCCATGCCAAATTAGTTCAGACTATTGTGCAGTAAGAAACATCCTCAATTTGCACGCATACAGGATACGTAAATTTCCGAATTAGTTTCCATTATGTTAGTTTAGCTCATTTGTATCTTCTACATATATTGTACCGCTATAATGTAGACGAAATCCTAGTATAGGTAATGATTTGCAGACCTATATACAATGCATATATGTTACACCTCAACACATACATGTTTCTTCAAGCGTTATATTATCTTGGCAACTATACAAACATGACACGAAACATATCTCAAGGCCGCATGGTAATATGTAAGAGATAGCCGGGTACATGTATGTAGATATGTTGTAGATATCAGCTGCATGTATGGAACATTTTGTTGTTTGTTTCACTGGTGCAGTCGGTATGCAGAGTGTTCAATGCGAATCTAGTCAAAGCTTGTAGTGACACACTGATTACAATTGTACATAGAGAGCAATGACAGAGTGATAAAATGGAACGAGAAAACTAAAGCTAGTATTTAATCTAACATCAGCTCACATAATTAAAACTTTAGAAACTTCTGACATCTCTAGACTTGACGAAGGTCAGAATTTTGTCTAGAACCAAGTATACTTCTTTTTAAAATATCCGTTTCTAAACTACGTTTGTAAAACTATTTCCTAGTCAAATGTTATAACATTGGAGAAAAGGAAAATGTGACCCTAACATAGGCAAAATGTGACCCTAACATTTACAATTAAACTAAATATCATCAGACATTCAGTCAATGTTAGCTTCAGACAGTTACTAATTTGTGCTATGTTACGCTCTTTTGTGTCAAATATCATAACAGTAATATAATTTTTTTCAACCTAGAATCCGACAACTTCTACTTTTGTTACGCACATGAAACTCTTTCTTATTTAAATTAGATGTGACCTAATCAAACTAGGTGAAGAAAATGAATTAAGAATTATTTGATCAAGAGATAAAACGTAATATGCCATTAACTATTACATTTCAACAAAAAGCCCAAACTTTTCAAAACTCCAGTCATTTCTAATCTGGAAAAAAAGGCTCAGGTTTATCATGGAGCTATATAATCATCTACGGAACATCCTCTTCTCTATTTACTCCTTAAAAATGTCATACAGCCAAATGTTACTATGTGGAACATATATCAAAATTGTCAATATAATAGTGTATAATTCGTAGCAATGAGGTGATTTTAAGTTGAGGCATACTGCAGAACTTACATTTTTGGGAGCTTCTGTGCGCAAATGAAAACTTAATATACACTGGTTTACCCCTGGTAAAGACCCATCCATTTTTTTAAAGAATGAAAATCACGATTATTTATAAAATTTACATAGCTCTAGCTGAACACGTTTACGATATATATATATATATATATATATATATATATATATATATATATATATATATATATATATATATATATATATATATATATATATATATATATATATAACGTATATTTAACAATTAATTTCGTATGGAAAATGCGTGTTTATGAATGATATTAAATCAGTTTTTTATCTGATTTTATCTAAGCATATAAACAGCTACAGTATATGGAAGTCTCAAAAACTGGCTCCGTTTGTTCACCCGTTACGAAATTTAACACTATACACAATAAAAAATAGTCGAATAGTCATCGAACATACCAAAATATTTTAATCTATTTAGATAGATGCTAACCAGGTATAGCAGTTTCATACAAATGTATTAATAGTTGACTTCTTACGTGTCTCTTCGCTAACCGTTTAAAAATATCATGTATGCAGCCATTCTTATCGTCAATTGATGTTAAGACAATCGGCATTTACCCTGACCACACTGGCTAGATGCTTTCCTTTTTTGGGCAAGATTCTCACTAAATCGGCATACATTGGCACAAAATCCCTAGCCACTACACACTTACACATACACATAACTGTCGGCCGAGTATCGTATTACATTTATATAATCACAGAAACGTATAGAACTATTTGTATGAAACATATATGCATACTAATCGTTCTTCATGTAGAGTGCAGTTATTTGTTGTTATATGACGACCGTGACATCTCTAACTGTTTGCATTTATGTGAAAATATCAGTTTCTGATGAGACGGGGTTTGTTTGTGTTCTAAACTGTCTGTGTGAGATTCCGCCTGGGGTTGCTAATTTTTATAAACAGATTTGCAATAGAAATATTTATCCTGTTATTATCAGCTCATAAACGGTATATCCGGCATAGATGAGACTGTGCTGGGTTAAACAATAGTGAGACATCATTATAACTTTTTTCCTTCCCAAGACCAAGAATCAACGTTGAATCACTAATGACTTTAAACGCTTCTGAAGCCGTTCTTGTGACCTACCTGAGATCGCTTTCTCTTCTACAGGTAGATATATAAAAATATATTTCATAGCTGCTCTTTTGATATCCTGGCGATGTGTCATTTTATCACTAGAGTGTGGATGTTTGGAACGTCCACCAGTGTGAGAACCTTCGTCTGTCCGAACTTATGTTGACATAGATATGACAATGGCCCAGCCTTTTGGTATGATATGTGTATGGCCGTCAAGGCTTTGCATTCATAATGGAGGATTGGCAACATAATCGCTTTTTTGACCTCTTGTTGTATTTGCATTCAGATGCTTTTAAGCTCCCACACATTTATGAACAGTCTGGCTAATAACACGTTAGCCGTCGCAATTTAGTCGATTGATATAGCATTTCCGTGGTCTCTAAACGTTTCTGCTACCTGTAAGGTTGACCATTCAAACAATGTTTTGGATCAATGTATGACTTTCTTGGAGAAAGTAGTCTAGAACATCTGCATCCTTTTTAATATGAGGCTGATATTTTCAGAAACTTAAACGAATTAGGGTAATTATCATGAGAGTCACAACTAGAACTCTCTGTAATTTTTTGTTTCCCTGCATCTCAAGGTCACAGCGACAGAATGCATTTCTAAGTATAGAAGAGAACAGATACGGAAGGAGTTTGGAGTAATCACGTAGTCTTGCTTGAATTCCTTGATGGTTGGGAATGGTTCAGACCATTCTCAGTTGTTCACTACTTCAGCGAGCATTCCAATATAAAATTTTCTTTTGTCAGTAAAATGTAGCTATAATCTTCCAGTAGCCTCTTGACAGATCTGTACAGGTTGAAGGTCTGTTCCTGGCATATTTCCTGTAGATAATGAGCTGCAAATGTGATGCCTCTTCTTCACCTGCAGACTCATTGACGTTTGCACAGGGATCCATTATTGATATGGTGTAGAAGGCGATTTAGCATACTTCCGGCGAGGAGGGTGAAGGTATGGTGATGTACTGATGGTTGTAGACTGATTTATTGTGAGCATTTGTTGTATTCTTATAATAATGTGGTATAGTTTCTTGAGTTCAAGTTGACTGGAAGAGATCAATCAGTTTCTATACATTGTGTGATTACCCACTATTATAGACTTAATTTAGTATAGTATCAACTCCAGATGCTTTGCAATTTAAAATAAGATCAATTGTTTTCTCAGTTTCGAAATCGGTGGATTAGCAAGAAATTCGTTGGGTACAGATTGGGTCAGTTTATTACTTGACTCCATTTTAATACTACATATGTCTTTGTCCAGTGTTCTAACCATCTGTATATTATGTATTAATTGTATACCGCATGCCTTCAGTAGGTGGTCAGTTGTTATATTTAACAATGACATTATTGCTGATGATACATGACCATCCATGCTGATCTGTTCAACTTATTGCCCTTAAGACGACATGAATGTCTGTTTTTATTACATGTGCATTAAAAGATTCCAGGTCTTTAAATAATTTGTTCTTCATCTTTACTTGGTAGACTGCAAAAAATTGTATAGCTACAAGGATATTTTTAAATCATCTTAAAAGTGTCTTTTTGACAATTTTGCGAAAAAAAATCCATATATTTACTTTATGTACACCGTCCTCTCCGTTTATCTTCTCACTGTCTCTCTATTTGCTTATCTCAACAAACTCTAATCATCAATATCCGTTTTGGTTTGTTTGCGAAAATATAAAATTGTACCAGGGAATTATATACAAACTTTCGCAATGATAGAAAAAAATTAGTGGAATTGATTTTCTTAACAACTCATTTCTAGTCTAGATATTTCTGGTCGTTTATATTTTTTTTCTCTTAAGCTTTTCTTAGTAACGAACTGATATCCAGTAAGAAAGAAACGACCAAGATGATTAGGTATAAATAAAAGCCAAATGATTCACTGACTTTGCTATGAGTCTTCTAGCATATCTAGTTCCTTATTCATTAGCACAAGAAGTTACATGTATAAGATCTTCATAAATTGTGCAGCAAACACGTTATCTATAACTAACTTGTTTGTGGCTAAAATAATATATGTTCAAAGCTTTTTTATTTGATAATTTGACACCTCCTGGAATCAATACTTTTCTAAAATACATAGCGTGTAAGCCATGGACCAAGTTGGTCCATGTCATTGATATACAACTAATATTATAAGCATATGGTTCACCTTTCTGTCACAATGACCATACCATCTAAGAGCAAAGTGATATACCTTTTCCCAAAATAGTTGTTAACTAATTAGAAAATGTTAATGGTAGATGGTTCACTAAAGTAGACTGATTTGTCATGATATTAAATACGAATAGAATAATGATGAATGATTTGTCCCCATAAGATATCCTTCTCGTATTTGGCAGACGCAAATGTTGATTACACTTTAGAATCATTATTGCGTTACCGTCCCATTCTCACACACATTACTCACTATGAGATTTTATCATGGCCTGTTTTATACAGAGTTGTTTAGAAAAGACGTATATATTAATAACATTATTAATATAGACAATATTAGTTATGATCTTATTTGGAATTTGTAGCATGCATAGTATTTAATAAATACAGTATCAGGCTTCTGTAGCGAAGTGCGTACTCTTTAGTACCAAACAAGATGATCGCACTAACCAAAAATAGTATCAACGGTTACGACAGTGTTCGGCTGATATCAAGATTAATATCTAGTTTGCACTCTGGAAGCTTGTCCTGATCATGACATCATAACAGTGCTACTAGCGGTGGAGACCGAAATTATCAACTACAAACTTGGACGGGACACATTAGCACAATTGCCTTCCAAGCATTGGCTTCAAACTCCTTCCATGACGCTGTCAACAGCGTCCCTAATACATAAATGCTGATCTGGGTATTTCTGCAACACGGAACATATTTGCTGGCTTCAATTTTGTAAAACGGCTAACTAAGCACTAGCCCAATCAGGTGGTAGTTTATAAATTCGGTGTTAATGAAGTAATTCTGCGTCTCAACTGCCTGCCCGCAGAAAGCCGAGAAAATACCTTTTTACTCTACCAAGAACCACTTGCACCAACCTTAAAACCAATTTATACTAGCATATGCTGCTATCAAAATATGTACTCAGGCTTTCATATCAGCGAAGTAGACATTGCCGGCCTTTATATAATCTACACTCAACCAAGACCATCTAACACAGTATTTTTGGAACTGTATTGAATACTCATATCACGAAGATTGAATTTGCCAATTAAGGAGCCGTTGACGTCGTCATGTACGACATCGATGATCATAATCAAATATTTTTTGAATGGTTCCTCCTACATCATGCTAACAAACACACAGGTCAAGCACCTCTAAGTCAATAAAACACTGTTTTCACCCTAAACGTTTGGTTTCTTTTCAGAAATAATTGTATATATAATGACTTCGTTGCCCTGCTTACCTCCCTGGCATATCCAAGTAAGGTAGAGGCGCTCGTAGGGATTGTCACAGCTGGTGGCGCTGCCCTCAAGTTAGCAATTGACGCCGCCACCAAACGTGGAAGCGGCTTAGTAAAACAAATATATAAACGGAACGCTGGCAAAGACAATCTACAACTTTTTAATTCTGTCTTTGTCCCAACCCTTAATGAATTTCTCCGGCGTCTTCATGCTCAGCCACCTAAAACTCCTACCAGGTCGCAACTGACTTATCCACTACCTTTAATCTAGGAACCGTTGGATACAACGGACTTATTGGGGGAGTCGAGGGCCACTGCATTTCACATCCTATATACTGCCATATACCCATCTTCCTACTCCTGTACAAATTAGTTATATTCTGATGAGGCTACGAAACGATCCACGAACAATAAATGCATTGAACGTGTCCATCCCTAGAATAAATCACTTAAATTGGCCTACAAACGTGTTGTCAGAGTAACATATTTATCATACTCCTTTGTGCTGTGAGAGACAGACAGACAGGGACATACAGAGATTATTTGAAATTCTTAATTCACACCACAATTATAAATATATTTGTCCAGTATTTTTTTTTAAATATTCCAAAACATCAAGCAAGAGTCCTACTTGATTTCATGTAAATATCTGACAATTCTTCTACTTTGCATTCTATTTAAACTTAAATCAGGCTCTTATTTACAGCCAAAAGGTTATTATTGTATGCATATCTATAGCAGACATGTCATATTGAAAAACATGAATGTGGATAAATTACATAAAGAACTTACTCTAACGCTTAAAACTGTACATATATGTAGCTTATAAAGTGTTTATATATCTTCAGAGAAAGATAATAATTCGTATTTCACACCAACTGACGTAAAATATATGTATTATTTTTTTTCTTTTCAAATTGTTCGTTCTTTTCCTAAGTCAAGAAAATTATATCTCAGCAATTTAATATGGAACTAGCATACCCATTTGTACCATATATTCAGTTTATCATTTCCTGGAAGAACAACAATATTATAATATGTTATAAGGACACGCTCTTTATGCAATGGCGATTGCCAAAGTGTATTTAGTTCCACTTTCCATACACCTTTACGAAAATGTTAATTGAGGTAAGAATCAGACAAAAGTAGATACATGTATTACATACCACAATCAAGCTATGTTGAAGTTCCCAGGTCACATTGAATTTTGTACAGACAGAAACGTCATCCACTTGCACACGTACAGGATAAGCGAATGTCCATTTGGTTTACATTGTGATAGCTTAGCTACTTTATGTCTTCTACATGTATAGTGCTGATCTAATCTATAATAAATACAAGTATAGCCAAAGAGACAAACCTGCACACAGTGCGTGCATATCACACGTCAATATACCTATATCCCTTTACATGTCAAATTTTCTTGGCAACTGTCCAGACATAAAGTGAATAAGATTTCAGAACATCGCAATAGGTAAGAGATATACGGGTACCTCTTTGTGTAGATAGTCTGGTTATATCAACAACCGTTTTGGGGCTTGTTTCGTTGACGCTGTCAATACCTCAAGCTGACACATGGAGTAGAATGCAGCAAGGACAATAGCAATATATATCTTTATAGGAATGAGGGGAATTACAATAATACTATAACATAGCATCAAGTGTCACAAATTAATGATATGTTTTATACTTAATGTGTTTGCATATACGTTTGAATTGTTTGGGACTTAAATTTGCGTTAACCAGGACTCAACTCTATGAATAATTATTTATTTGGAAACAAATCTAGTTGACAATTAAAACATATCAAACAGCAGTTGAGCTTAAGATACTTTTTTGTAATGATCAGACTTCAAATTAGAAACAAACTACTAAAAGATTAGGCATGTATGAGGGTGATGTTAGACACAGAGCTTCTTATGATATTTGTATTAACTTTCTACTGCATTACATGCATGGTACACATAAACAGTTTCTAATCCTCTGTTCGATTAACTGAAACAGGTACTTTATTTCTTGTGTCAATGACTTTTAACCTATCTTCAAAGGTCTAAATTCCGCTTTGAAGGTAGAAGATGCATATAATGTTAAATTCTTACGTTTGTGCTGTTATCTGAATAAGGTCTTTGTCGTTTGCCCAAATACAAAAACACACAACACAAGACTAGACAAATTTAGTGAGCACTGTTAATGTATTATATTTTACTTTAGCATAAATTGTTTTATTCTGTTTTGAAACATTTAACTCTATATACATTTATGGAAGTTTAAGTGTATAAAAAAAATAAAATATCTTTGCCTGAGGTATGAGTACAAAATACTTTCAAAATATAACTTGTCCCATCTTCTGCAGCAGATAGATTTGTTTTATTTCAGCACATTAGTATATATATATATATATATATATATATATATATATATATATATATATATATATATATATATATATATATATATATATATATATATATATATATATAGACATATATATATATATCTATATATATATATATATATATATATATATATATAATATGGATAAATAGAGATAAACAGTTTTATTCACATTAATATTCTCATGTAAAAATGTGAATAAAACTGTTTATCTCTATTTATCCATAAAATGTTTTTAAGAAATTGTTTACAATAGAGATGTATGTGTATTTACCATCCAGTTTTATGTATATTTATGTTTTTAAAAGAGATATATGTGCATATGTAGGTATGTATGTGTATGTGTGTATGTGCATATGTATGTTGTTTGTTAATGACGTGAAACTACTTCAACTGCGAGATAACTGATACATTAGCGGACGTTTTGGAATGTACATAAATTATTCGAAACTTTTCGATGAAAATACACTACCTCATTAATTTTATTCATTTTATTTTAAAAAAAAATAAAGAATATCTCAGGCAAATGTTACAGCTGTGTTAGAACAGAAAGGTGATAATATTTGAACGTCCTTGGGACCAATTGTGTATCGATTAATAATCTGGTGAAAACATGTTATGTTATGGCACATTTGCTTAGTTTTGATGACTTTTGTTTTGAAATGAGTGGAGGGTTCCATTCTGCACGAGGACTAGGCGAGTATGTCTATGTAGTTCTCTACTGTCATGCACTTTCAAACTTTTAGATGTCATTTGAATGGGATTTTAAACGGCACAATTTGATAGCTTTACCGGTTCCTCTATTACCTAAGTAACTCACTCTCGATCAATAAACTGACCTTTTCCCTTTGTGCCGTGTATAGTTGTATTTCAACTGCCTCATCATTGTGCTATTTGGGATCAACCTTGTTGTACATGCAATTTGAATTACTCGTAAGCAAATATTTTCAACCAGTCAACCTAGGGTGCGAAATCTATTTATATAAAGCCAAACAGTACGATTTTTTTTTATCAAAACCGTTCTCAGTAGTACAGGTATGTGCAGTCTATTGCTAATAAGTGGTTCGTTCTGACATGAGAAGTTACGATGTTGTATTTTATCTGTTACAGTAATAAAGCTGTTAAGTATATACCACCAGTACGAATGTTTAGGATCAATGGGAATCATAATAGTTTAATCAGCCCCTGTAGTTAACATACCTTATTACCAAACAGAATGCTTAGTAACATACCATGCCTTATTACAACTTTGTTTCCTACATCACGTCATTTATAAACATCATAACATTAATATTTCTTCCTTTAGTAGCGGCATTACCCACTATGCATACAAGAAGGTAAATTTTGAAGTCATAAGTACGTTTGTTATAAATGTGTTATCCAACATCTTAAGGCCCGAACAAGACACATCATGTTAAAGACGATACATACTTATTATATTTTCCATCAGTATGGACATACATTTTCAACACTCAATCATTGAAAATTATACGATATGGCCTATACAAACAAAATATATCAGCTCTATGTAATTGAGCCTGTTTTGTTCCCAAACTGGGAGTGTGAAGTTTGCATTATTTTAGTAAACAAATCAATTTACTTCTTTAAGTATATATATATATATATATATATATATATATATATATATATATATATATATATATATATATATATATATATATATATATATATATATATATTACTAGACGAAATATGATTAAGAACAAATATTAGAAACAATCGAATACTTTGAAATTTCAACATTCGCTGACGAATATAAATTATAAATAGCAAAAATACTTAAGGATATATGTTATCAATTTTATTATATATGTTGATCGCACATTTCACCCGATTCCACCCTACCACCATTTTAATATTGACGTAAACATATAAAAGGAGTTTTCATTTCATTTATTTATATTAACCTTTGCATAAAACTAACAAAGAACATTAGAACGTTCATTTTTACTAAATTATTGCTGGGCATATAATGTTTAGAATCCTGTCTCATTTATTTGTGTTTCTTCTTGGTGACAGATAAATTTAAATCGAAGTTTCGAAACATACAATAATTGAATTACAATGGACATATCACTTTGTGATTTAAAAACACCGATGAACATACATGTCAACCTCTAAAAACCAGTATATCATTTATTTAACTATATTCCTGTATTCCTTATTAGTTTGGTACGTTTGTGATTATTACTCAGAAAGCCTTTACTGGAAAGAATAATCTCAACCTCCCGTAAACTTTTGCCGATAGCTTGACCAGAACAATGATATGCCTAAAACTTCTGAAATATCATATCATCTCTCTCTCTCTCTCTCTCTCTCTCTCTCTCTCTCTCTCTCTCTCTCTCTCTCTCTCTCTCTCTCTCTCTCTCTCTCTCTCTCTCTCTCTCTCTCTCTCTCTCTCTCTCTCTCTCTCTCTCTCTCTCTCTCTCTCTCTCTCTCTCTCTCTCTCTCTCTCTCTGTATGTGTGTGTATTTTGTGTGTGTGTATGTGTGTGAGACCGTCCATGTTACCAATGTTACCAAGTGGTTAGAGCGTCCGACTAGCATGTCCGTTGTAGTGGGTTTGATTCCCGTTGGAGTCAAACCAAAGACGTATTACGAGATGCCTTGCTTCGGCCGAAACATTAAGAGGTTAGAGTTAGGACTGGACGGTAAGGATAATGTGACTGGCTGGGACATCATGTTACATGTATGTGGAGTGATCCGCCAGTGTTAGACATCACTATTTACTGCCACACTCCACACATCGTACCGATATGACTAAAAATATGTAAACCTACGTTAGGATCCCTAAAGACACATACACTCTTTTTTATATTCTCTCTCTCTCTCTCTCTCTCTCTCTCTCTCTCTCTCTCTCTCTCTCTCTCTCTCTCTCTCTCTCTCTCTCTCTCTCTCTCTCTCTCTCTCTCTCTCTCTCTCTCTCTCTCTCTCTACATTTTACACATTATCAGTTATAATTGCAGCTTAATATCCCCACTTTACTTAATATTTAGATGACAAAATACGCAACAGTTACTATGTACATTCATATTCTATAGGTACTAGCCATTTAGTTTTCATGTGTGGGGAAGAGGCCTGAGATTTATATTCGAAATATGAAACACTTAATGGATATAAAATGATATAATCTTTCTATTTGACAATATTATATTTAGAAATAGAAATACAATTTAAACTGTTGGTCTTTAATATGATGACACTCTACCGTGACTAAAAAAATCTTAACTAGTGGCAGATACCCAAATCCTCAGATTCCTGAAGTGTAGGGGGCATAAGCTCCACAACCTTCCAGGCCATGACCACAGACTCCTAGCAAACGTGAGCGTTCCTATAAGGTACAGATATGTCGTCTTATATGATGTAATACGGCGAATTAAACATAAACCCAATAATATGGTGATCTTTAAGATCGGCGTTAATGACGCAAACCTTTGTTCTACTGCTATGGAACTGATACAACTCGGTCAGATATATAATACAAATAATTATTCGAAGGTTTTCGATGACTATTCACTCCTTCATTCATTTTGTCTGAACAAAATATACCATCCCAGGAAAATTCAACTGCTGTGTTTGAACAGAAAGATGATAGTGCTAGAATCTTCCTGGGGACAATCGTGTTAGAAAATAAACATTGATAAACATGATGCTAATAAGTTACTTAATATAGTGTTTCACCACTTTGTGTTTAGTTTTTATGCCTTTTAATTTTAATCGGTGTAGGAGTACATCAGCTAAAGAGTTCGCAAATACGTTGACTTATTTCAGTAATTTTATACACTTTAAAATTTTAGTACTTGTTTGAATGGGATTTTAAAAGTCACATTTTATTTACTTAACTAGATCCTCTATAACGTAGTTAACTAAACCCAGATCGATATATTGACATTATCCCTTTTAGTTGTATGTCGGTGTTATTTAGAAACTCCCAATTAGTTTAATGGTCAATATGGATATCAGTTACATCTGCATTTTCAAGTAAACTTAGTCAAATATTCTAAACCAGTGAACCCACGGAGCAAACTCTATCAAAAAAAAAAAAAAAAAACGTTCTCAGTAGTACAACTACGTAAGAATTCTCCGTAACAATAGGGTCGTTCAGCCATAAGAAGAACTGCATTGATTTAGTTTGAGGGGGTACAGTTTGAACGAGGCGTCGTATATATATATATATATATATATATATATATATATATATATATATATATATATATATATATATATATATATATATATATATATATATATATATATATATATATATATATATATATATATATATATACATATATATATATATATATATATATATATATATATATATATATATATATATATATATATATATATATATATATATATATATATATATATATATATATAAGTATGAATGTTAGGATTGGTAGAAATCATAGTAGTTTAGCCAGCTCCTGCATCTAACATACTTTATTACCGAGAAGAATGCTCTGTAATATATCTTGTTTTTAAACATGATAATTTTTATATTTTTTCTTTAAATAGTGATACTACATATGACAGAAAGTAATTATTGAAATCTTAAGTATGTTTTTTATATCTGTATTATACTGTATTGGGCCGCACGAGCAAGAAACCTCGTACAAAAGAAGAGACAACTTTATCGCATATACAATCAATGTTGGCGGTATCGAAATATAAATACACATTCACTGAATGTTATACACTTTTGCTTTTAAGAATATAAGTCCGCACATTTATTAAATAGGTTTGAGTTCACCTTTCATCCGATAGCAACCAATTCTTTTATATTAAGGTATATATATTGATTCTAGCACCTTATGAAATCAAACTGAGCATTTGCATAGCGACGTTTGTTTTATCAAAATAATTGCTGGACGTATCAAGGTTAGATAATAGTTCTCTCTCTCTCTCTCTCTCTCTCTCTCTCTCTCTCTCTCTCTCTCTCTCTCTCTCTCTCTCTCTCTCTCTCTCTCTCTCTCTCTCTCTCTCTGAATTATTAATTTCTCTTGGCGACGGGGTTACATTTACAGGGAAGTTATGGGGAAGTCTTAAAATGATTTACAAGGGACAGGTCACTATTTTATTAATAAAAACGGATAAACATACATGACAACATTTTTAAACTAACATAGCAATGATTGACCTTTATTCACTATAGGTTTGGTGCGTTTGTGAATATAGCTCAGAACACGGTTCCTGAAATGTATACGCTCAACATGTCCACAACATTTTCGAAGATATTTAGTACAAAAATACCTTCTGTAATATCATCATCATCATCATCATCATCATCATCATCATCATCATCATCATCACCATCATCATCATCATCATCATAATCTATCTCTACTATCTTGTGGTTTTATGCTAACTACTCTCTCTATATATCTCTCCGAGGATTTACGTGCGCACATGTTTTTTATTACCATTATTAATTTATTCATTTAATTTTGCATTGTCTGAATTGTGTATTCCATTTACTATGCTTTTGTATATATAAAATCACTATTAGTAGAGTTATATATCTATTCAAATGCAACGCACTGGTGGACAAATCGTGGTCTTTAAAGTCGATTGAACACCGAGAGGCTATGGGGTGTTCTTAGATTTAATCAAAAATTATGTCGACACCAGTGTGTCATCGCATCGATAGTCTCAAAGGTTGACGAAACGACGAAAGGCGCGCTGGTGATTGCAAAACCATTTGATTTCAAGATACCATAAATGTGGAATTTATACAGTCATACGTTTTAAAGACTTCTTGTAGTCCGTCGCCTATCAGAGTAAGTGATCAGTAGCTGATGCAATTGTTCCATTTTATAAGCACCATTGTATCTAACAAGATGGGCCTCATTACTGGGTAACATAGATTGGAATTGTCCACTAAACAGCCTATGTAATCACATTAAATGGTTATTTTACGGCATTGAATGCATCCGGTTCTTATTGGTGGAGCATAATGCGAAAGTTTCAAAACCTTGGTGGTTTTACAATCAGCAAAAGCAATTACTCTATCATCATCCTGGGTACAAGCTATTGTTTTGTGAATATTCACTGAAGTCGCATTAACGACCTTGAGCATCACATTAAGCCTGTGCAGTCGAATTATTATATACGAGAAAATTTTCATCCACTCTTACCATCTGAGAGTTGTAATCAAAACTCGTATATCCTAAAACAAAATCATGCGGCATCAAGCAGATACAAACACGAGTCATTGGCGCAGCAAGACAGTTCGTACGATGGAGTATTAGCGCAGCTGGACATAAAGTACCTGACGTCAAGACGAAATACAAGCTGCCTATGAAAGCAAGTTGGAACTTCCTTATACGAAAAATCTAAACAGTGACGCGCTGTTTACAAAGGGTACATCCACACATAAATTAATTGGATAAAGTAAAAAACATCGACGAAAGCCATGTCTTTGCCAAGCCTAAACTCAATGCAATGTCGGACAAGAAATCCTAGTCTATGAGCGACATTGCCATTTCAAATGATATGGATATGTCTTGTCTTCTAGGACTTCAAACAGCTAGCTAACCAGGAACCTAATGGCATGATGTTTGTCTAGTTCGGCGTTAATGAGTTGAACATTCAATTCCACTGCGACGAAACTGATTCATCACCAAACGTATTATAATATGTACATAATTATTTGGAGCTTATCTATAACGATACATTACCTCATTCATTTTGCCTGAAAAAATATAGAATCTCCCATGCAAACACAACTGCTGTGTTATAACAGAAAGGTGATAGCGCTTGAAAGTCCCTGGGAACACTTTTGAAAGAATTAATAAGCTGTTGGAAAAAATGTTATATTGTGCTATTTTTGTTTAGTCGTGATGACCTTTGTTTTGAAGTGAGTGGAGTGGTCCACGCTGCACCATTTATAGATTCATATATATGAACAGGTATAGGCAAATACATTCATTTAGTTCACTAATGTTATACACTTTAAAACTTTTAGATGTATTTTGAACAGAATTTAAACGGCACAATTCAAAACCTTCTGTTCTATATTACCTAAATAATTCACTCTCGATCGATAGACCAACCTTTTTCCTTTGTGGTGTGTACAGATGCTATTGAAAAGTCTCAAACGTTTTGCTATTTCTCATCTACTACTGTTGCACTTGCAATTTGAAGTAAACGTGATCAAATATTCTCAACCATTCACCCTAGGTTGAAATATCTGCTTTTTATGAATCTAACCTTACCGAGTAGTGTTATCAAAACCGCTCTCAGTAGAACAGCTATGTGCAGACTCATTGCAACAAAAAGGATCGTTCTGGCATGAGAAGAGTTACAATGTAGTAGCTTACCGCTTAGAGTAATAAAGCTGTGTATTATATACCAGTACGAATGCTTAGGATCAACGGGAATCATAATAGTTTAGTCAGCCCCTGTAGTTAACATACCTTATTACCAGTCAGAATGATTATTAATATACCATGCCTTATTACAACTTTGTGTCCTACATCACGCCATTTATAAACATCATAACATTAATATATATTATTTTAATAGTGGTATTGCCCATTACGCATACAAGAAGGTAAATTTTGAAGTCATAGGTATGTTTGTTATAAATGTGTTATTATACATTGTACGGCCAGATCAAGTGTTACGTATCGGCTCGTTCAAAGTAACATAAGATTATAGTGGAGTCAACAAGCTAACCTTATCGAGTAGTGTTAACAAACCCGCTCTCAGTAGAACAGCTATGTATAGACTCTGGGCAACAAAAAGAATTGTTCCGGCATGGGAAGAGTTAAAATGTGGTAGTTTACCACTTAGAGTAATAAGGCTGTGTAGTATATACCGGCACTAATGTTTAAGATCAATGATAATGATAATAGTTTAATGAGCCCCTGTAGTTAACATATATATATATATATATATATATATATATATATATATATATATATATATATATATATATATATATATATATATATATATATATATATATACCACTTGATATTATTTGACTGACTATGTCATAGGGACCAAAGTGTATTTAAACTAAACTGAGTGATCATTACATACTGCACGCGCCTGGAATAAACGTGGTTATTTCATCTGACAGTCGTATTTACACAATATAAACACATATACTCGAAAAAGACCTTGACCACATCCAATCATTTACGTTGTTTGTTTACCAAAATCGGCTATCTAAACAACTCTTACGAAAGCTGAAAAACATGTTCAATTTATAAATAAACAAAACTCTAACGAAAGCCGAGAAACATGTTTACATTCTAAATAACCAAACTCTTATGAATATATCAGTTCCCGTGAAGAATAATCATCACCACAATAAAACACAAACATAAAAATGAAATAAAATAAATTCAAATACTAACACTTAAGTAATTAAAAAAAACATGGTCGTAACGCAAGACACCTCCATTCTAAAGAACATACAAATATATCGCATTTACCATCAGTATGGACATATATTTCCAACACTCATTTACTGATGGTTATACGATATGACCTATACAAGCAAAATGTACCAGCTCTATGTAATTCAACCTGTTTTGATCAACAACATGGAGTAAGAAGACCTGTATTATTTTCGTAAACGAATCACGTTACTTCTTTAAGTATATTTATTACTATGGAGGCTATACGAGATCCGATTAAGAACAAATATTACAAACGCTCTAATACTTTGAAATTACAGCATATATTGACGAATACAAACTAACAATTATTTCATCAAATTTATTATATATGTTGAACTCATATGTTGAACTCATATTTCACCCAATTCTGACCCATTTTGATATTAACGTAAATATACCACGAGTTTTCATATAAATTATTGATGTTAGCCTTGTATGAAAATCACCATGAACAATAGAAATGCGGCTTTCTTTTTTCATACATTTGCTGGGAATATAATGTTTAGATACTCCTTTATCTTAGTCTCCATTATTTCTCTCATTGTTTGTATTGTCTTGGTGAGTGAGATAAATCTAAAGAGAAGTTCATGGACATTAATAAAATGAATTACAAGAAAATGTCACTGTGTGATTTAGAAGAACTGCTGAACGAACTGGCAACCTCTATAAACCAGCATTGCATTTATTTAATTATATTACACATTGGTTTGATAAGTTTGTGATTATTGCTCAGAAGACCGTTACTGGAAAAAATACCATCAACCTCCTTAAACTTTTGCCGATAGCTTTAACAGACAAATACTATACCTAAACCTTCTGAAATATCATCTCTCTCTCTCTCTCTCTCTCTCTCTCTCTCTCTCTCTCTCTCTCTCTCTCTCTCTCTCTCTCTCTCTCTCTCTCTCTCTCTCTCTCTCTCTCTCTCTCTCTCTCTCTCTTTATTTCTGTATTTCTCTCTCTGAGGATTTATGTCACACAGATTTAGATCACCATTATTCATTATTAGTTTTGGTTACGAAATAGTTGTGTTTTTAACATATTAAAGCTAAATTTGTCTCTGACTGTTCTAGTAATAGTTTAGCTAATAAGGTCAACTATTCCTATTTATATCAGCAAGTACTTGGAGATTAACACAATACATTTTACACAGTATTAGTTATAATTTCTGCTTAATAACCCCACTTGACCTAAAGTGTTCAGATGACAACATACACAACATTTAATATGAACATTAATCTTCTACAAAGTACTGGTCATTTCATTTTCCTGTCTGAGGAAGGAGTTAGCGATTTTCATTCGAGCTCCGAAAGTTCAGTTTATTTGTATTAAGAGAATTATTTGATATTTATTGGATATTATAAGATAACCGTATAGTTTTAAAAATATCCAAGTCCCAAGCCCCCTCATAAGTACATATTTGGTCATTAATATGATGACAGTATTCCGTGGTACATATTAAGGCACGTCCAGAAATACAACATTACACGCCTTTACGTCAGTTACATCTAGCAAATTTCATTTGGATATCCTACCAAGCCCTGTTTAGTTTTACACTGTTGTGGAACATAAGATAGTACCTGCGAAATGCTTTTCAAGATGCCTGCTGAGAATAAAATACTAAGTTTAAAGACCAATTATAATTAATATCCGTTTTCGTCAAGGATGACGAGTTGTTTATTTTTTTTTCTTCAAATTTCCTCCATTCACAAGATGATTGCAGATATATTTTTCTCCGGTTGGATTTGCTATAAATATTCCAAAATACAACACAATTAAGCTACGTTGCATTTCAACTTTGATAGCAAGATACTTTATAATCAAAGTTCATTTCAGAATGCCCATGTATATAAAACAAAGTGCAGCGGTCATTGAAAACTTTCCTATGATGAATATTTGCTGGAAAAGCAACATTATAATCGAAAATTATTAGGAAGATTGAACTTGTACTTGATGTGTAAATACAATGCTCAAAAAATGTCTGGCATTATTCCTTCATCAGAAGAATATACGTCATTCGCATGTAAAGCATTTTTAGATTGACTACTCTATATCTAAAACAGAAAATGTACTTATCAGACTCATTGGATCAAGAGCTAGCAAACAGCAAATGAAGTTGTGTCAAAGATTCAGGTTACCGTTTCGGTGAATAAACGAAAAAAATTGTAATATATAATGAACGAAAAAGTTGTAATATATATATATATATATACATATATATATATATATATATATATATATATATATATATATATATATATATATATATATATATATATATATGTGTGTGTGTGTGTGCGTGTGTATCTGTATATGTGTGTATGTGTATGGATGGATGTATGGATGTGTGTGTGTGACCTAGGATCGGAACTCAGCTGAGTAGGAATTTAATTTATCTAACCTGTATGATAGTATTGTTTGTATCGAACTATGCACACACACATACACACACACACAAACACACACACACATATATAAGAGAGAGAGCAGATAGAAATTTCAGCATTGTTATTTATTTTCTACTCTTTTATACACACAATTAACCCACTACAATTTAATAATTTAAAAGGTGCCATTTATTCTCGCAAATTTTTAGTGATATTTGACAAAAGAAAGCAGCTATCTGCCACTTTCCACATGCAAGCCTCTTTCTAATTTCCACGCTAAATTCACTCAATGATTATGATATAAGAAAATCTATTATCTAGTCATAAACACAGTCTACCAACTTTTGCAGGTAGAGTACAACTGCAAGTAATATGATAGACACTAAATTCTAGTAGATAAAGACAGACAGATCCGTGTACAATATATATGTATTATGCTATTGGTAAATATTGTGACCATATCACATTAAAATTTGGCACTCGTTCAAACATTAAATGAATAACTGTAACGTTTCAGGTAAGAGATAATGGGTGACCATATGTATTTTCATGTTTGCGCTATTTAAAGCAATCGTGTTAGGTGTGTTTCGTTGATCCAGTCAGTGTGTCTAACGTTAGCAAGAGATAAACAGGCATAGAGAGAGAGAGAGAGAGAGAGAGAGAGAGAGAGAGAGAGAGAGAGAGAGAGAGAGAGAGAGAGAGAGAGAGAATGACCATAAACTGAAGCTACTAAGATCTACTGTAGAACAAAGTATTTTTCTTATGCAATATTTTTTTGTGCTTCGACGTGTTACAAATATTTGCTTGTCACGCCTTCTATCTAAGATCCTTATATCTAAATGTCTGGCTGGAAAAACGTCAAAAAGTACATTTCTACTACGACAAAACTGATAGAACGGAGAATGTTATAGAATATAAATAATTATTCGGAGACTTTCTATGAACATATAATGCATTATTCATTTCGTCCGAAAAAGTATGCTATATCAGGCAATTACAACTAATGTGTTAGAACAGAAAGATGAAGAATCTCGAGAGCAAGAATCTCCCTGGGAACAATCGTTATAAAATTTAAAAATGATAAAGACAATAGTATGTTTTAACATGTTGTGTTTAGTTTTGACGCATTTCCTTTGTGAAATAAGTGGAGGCGTACACTCTACTAGAAGGATTCACAAACACTTCCATTTATTTCATTAATCATATACACATCATAATTTTAGTGA
>JAEAOA010001522.1:2605000-2715000 GCA_016746295.1 Potamilus streckersoni
CCTTATTATCTCTCAAATCGAAAGGTTTGAAGCATATGGCGTGTTTATAAACATCCAGAATAGAAAATTTGAAGAAAAATGAGAAATTATGTCCACGTTGCAATCAGATTATGAAGACGACGATGAATACCATTGTGTATTTCAAATGCTAATTGTTTAATCACTATACAAACGTATGCTTTATAACTCTTCACATAAATAAATAAATGCAAATTTTAAATTGATACTAATATGGATAATGAACAATATGAAATACACGAATGTTCACTGATACGATTATAACGGAATTCAACACCTCATATAAATTGTTATACGGTTAACAGTTTCAGTGACCCATTTAGCAATTAATTCGGTGTGTCAATTGTAAAGCTTTGGTGTGCTGGTAGAGTGCAGAATGTGTTTATAGACAATATGTGTTCAGTATGGGTTAGAAGGTTTTGTACCATTATGTTAGTGTGGATTATTACAAGCAAACTAACAGTTGACATAACTAATTCTTTGCATTTATGTTAATTGTTTAAAAGTATATATTCCTATCTGTCCAATAATTATATTTGTGCATGTGCAGTTTTATAGAGTATGTGCTAAGAATCATCTGATGTAAATCAAGATCTATTTTATTATGTTTCTTGTCATGTTATACGTAGGCAACAAATTCGTCAAAATATCCAGTCGGCTAAGCTGGAAACAAACATGGAAACTGTGATCAAGTCAGTCAGAAAAAAATCTATATTGACAAGAAAGCCCATACAGTTTAAAATAATAAAGAAGATTATGAATCATTGATATTTGCCCTTCTAGACACAATGAAATGTAACTTACGGAGTTTCTCCCACATTACTTTAGATCGATAAAGTTGAGCTGATTTGTCCGTTTAATAAAATATCACACTTAGTGTATAATAATGTGAACTTGAACTACAAATATCAATATTGTCGAATGCATTATAATGTATGCAACTTTGAAATTTTACATTTTTAAGAATAATACAAATCATTATCAATAAATATTTTGCTTACGCTGAAACATATATCTTTGTCAAATAATGCATATCTCTTGGAGGTTAGCAGTTTGTCATGTCACAAGATTTGGTAAGCAGATCGATCAAGGTGGCGCTTTACAGTTTCGTATTTAGCATAGGGTTAAAATTTTAAAGAAATGAATTTCCCCAGGTTTCCTCACTAGTTATACTGGCTATTTAAAAGAGACTTTGTATATCTTCGGTAATGTTCAAAGAACCTTTAATTCCCTTTATTGTGATGTATGATTGATAGATGTAATATGGATTAGAGAGTATACAGCTTGGCCTTACTCCAGATGTGCACATTTAAAAAAAGTGCTAGCTCTACTTGCTCATTTTCACTTCTCGAACTTCAGAGGTTAATTGTTAAAAAAGAGCCGATAACTGTTTTTACATTTTATGTGTGTGGTAAATCATTAATTGCATGTTTAGAAGCTGGTATTGTCTAGTTTGGCAAAAGTCATTTTCCATATTTTAATAGATGCCAAAAATAATGTATTTTAGACAAATTCAGGTTGATTGTTGGAGCACAGTGGAGCATTTATTTTAGTTAGCAGTGTATTAAGATCATTTAAAATTTCAAAAAGTACTCCAAAGAAATGTCTGCCACATTACATGAAAGTAGCATATAGGTATGCCAAAATTCTCTCCACTGTGCATGTTTAAAATGCAAACAACTTCACCTTACATTCATCACTCTCTCAAAAGTACATAATAACTGGTGAGCGCCACCCAAACATCTCGCGTAAGATCAATTCACCCTACTTGCTCATTTAGTTTTCTCCTTCGAAATTCGACTAACTTATCTACTTCACAAAAAATCACCAGACATAATAAAACTATTTTGGTCTACTGATGCCTTTCTTCCACTTACAAACTTTAAATGAATAAATGAGAATATGGATATCTCACTTACTTATAATGGGTTTATCTTAGACTTTATTTTCAGAAAATTTACATAATTTCCAGATGATTTGTTTTCTTCTTCACATTAATCTTAGTTGCTTTTACTTATAGCGTTTTATCTTCATCTATTTTGATAATCCCACCTTGTCTTTTGTATGTATATATTGCATATGACTTGATTAAATATATCCGTTAAACATCATTCCTACCAGTCATGTCCAGGTAAATATAGTATGAAATATGTGTTTAAAAGAACGCTATAGAAACTATAATTTGAATCAATAGTGTCTTATGCTGATAGATGTAATTACAATTCGATTTAATGTCCAAATTATAAATAAGGCCAATACACTTATGAAATTAAATATATGCATAGTAAGGAACTTTAAAATTTCAATAACAAAATTAAAACAAACAATTTTTATTTCTCCACAGATTTTCCATCCAAAATCCATTTGCTGTATATTGTTCTCGGAATGGGGACTATTTTAGTTGTTGCCTTCTTTGCGTGTCTTCTTAACAAAGTTAGGGTCTGGTAATTATAATTGAGAGCTTATTGTAAACATGGGAAACCCTTATGCATTTTGAAAAGCATAATTCTTATTCTGCTAAGTAATTTATGTACCTATCATCATTTTGATATTTCGCAATACATGCATTATACTTTAATCATAGATTACAATGTGTGAAGTGCACTTGTGTTGAAGTGATTATATATATATATATATATATATATATATATATATATATATATATATATATATATATATATATATATATATATATTAAAGTATATTGTTGACATGAGATATATTGTTCTTACATACTAAGAATTACATTGGGCTGGTAAAGATAACAGAGTTCTTCCGCCTTCGTATCTAAAGTTGAATAATGTTTCTTATATATATATATATATATATATATATATAGTTTAATACAAACAATACTATCATACAGGTTAGAGAAATTAAATTCGTACTCTACCGAGTTTCGAACCCAGATCCGCGAGTAAATGGCACCCATCGCCTTGCCTGCACGCACCAACCCATATACCGTCACGACTAAGCACGCATCACCAAAAAATGATGGCACTGAATCGGTGTTATATAAGCCCGTGCGTAGCAGACACACTCGCATGACGACCTAGTAATTAATTCTCATATATATGTACACAGTCGTTCCAGATTCCTATGAAAGAAATCAAGGTATATAGGATTTTTGTATTACAAATAATTATAAATATATACCAGACAGAACAAACTGTGCTATCCCTGGATTCTGTAGTAGAATCTTGATAATAGTGGGCAGAAATAATAGTTTAATACAAACAATACTATCATACAGGTTAGAGAAATTAAATTCGTACTCTACCGAGTTTCGAACCCAGATCCGCGAGTAAATGGCACCCATCGCCTTGCCTGCACGCACCAACCCATATACCGTCACGACTAAGCACGCATCACCAAAAAATGATGGCACTGAATCGGTGTTATATAAGCCCGTGCGTAGCAGACACACTCGCATGACGACCTAGTAATTAATTCTCATATATATGTACACAGTCGTTCCAGATTCCTATGAAAGAAATCAAGGTATATAGGATTTTTGTATTACAAATAATTATAAATATATACCAGACAGAACAAACTGTGCTATCCCTGGATTCTGTAGTAGAATCTTGATAATAGTGGGCAGAAATAATAGTTTAATACAAACAATACTATCATACAGGTTAGAGAAATTAAATTCGTACTCTACCGAGTTTCGAACCCAGATCCGCGAGTAAATGGCACCCATCGCCTTGCCTGCACGCACCAACCCATATACCGTCACGACTAAGCACGCATCACCAAAAAATGATGGCACTGAATCGGTGTTATATAAGCCCGTGCGTAGCAGACACACTCGCATGACGACCTAGTAATTAATTCTCATATATATGTACACAGTCGTTCCAGATTCCTATGAAAGAAATCAAGGTATATAGGATTTTTGTATTACAAATAATTATAAATATATACCAGACAGAACAAACTGTGCTATCCCTGGATTCTGTAGTAGAATCTTGATAATAGTGGGCAGAAATAATAGTTTAATACAAACAATACTATCATACAGGTTAGAGAAATTAAATTCGTACTCTACCGAGTTTCGAACCCAGATCCGCGAGTAAATGGCACCCATCGCCTTGCCTGCACGCACCAACCCATATACCGTCACGACTAAGCACGCATCACCAAAAATTACTAGGTCGTCATGCGAGTGTGTCTGCTACGCACGGGCTTATATAACACCGATTCAGTGCCATCATTTTTTGGTGATGCGTGCTTAGTCGTGACGGTATATGGGTTGGTGCGTGCAGGCAAGGCGATGGGTGCCATTTACTCGCGGATCTGGGTTCGAAACTCGGTAGAGTACGAATTTAATTTCTCTAACCTGTATGATAGTATTGTTTGTATTAAACTATTATTTCTGCCCACTATTATCAAGATTCTACTACAGAATCCAGGGATAGCACAGTTTGTTCTGTCTGGTATATATTTATAATTATTTGTAATACAAAAATCCTATATACCTTGATTTCTTTCATAGGAATCTGGAACGACTGTGTACATATATATGAGAATTAATTACTAGGTCGTCATGCGAGTGTGTCTGCTACGCACGGGCTTATATAACACCGATTCAGTGCCATCATTTTTTGGTGATGCGTGCTTAGTCGTGACGGTATATGGGTTGGTGCGTGCAGGCAAGGCGATGGGTGCCATTTACTCGCGGATCTGGGTTCGAAACTCGGTAGAGTACGAATTTAATTTCTCTAACCTGTATGATAGTATTGTTTGTATTAAACTATTATTTCTGCCCACTATTATCAAGATTCTACTACAGAATCCAGGGATAGCACAGTTTGTTCTGTCTGGTATATATTTATAATTATTTGTAATACAAAAATCCTATATACCTTGATTTCTTTCATAGGAATCTGGAACGACTGTGTACATATATATGAGAATTAATTACTAGGTCGTCATGCGAGTGTGTCTGCTACGCACGGGCTTATATAACACCGATTCAGTGCCATCATTTTTTGGTGATGCGTGCTTAGTCGTGACGGTATATGGGTTGGTGCGTGCAGGCAAGGCGATGGGTGCCATTTACTCGCGGATCTGGGTTCGAAACTCGGTAGAGTACGAATTTAATTTCTCTAACCTGTATGATAGTATTGTTGGTATTAAACTATTATTTCTGCCCACTATTATCAAGATTCTACTACAGAATCCAGGGATAGCACAGTTTGTTCTGTCTGGTATATATTTATAATTATTTGTAATACAAAAATCCTATATACCTTGATTTCTTTCATAGGAATCTGGAACGACTGTGTACATATATATGAGAATTAATTACTAGGTCGTCATGCGAGTGTGTCTGCTACGCACGGGCTTATATAACACCGATTCAGTGCCATCATTTTTTGGTGATGCGTGCTTAGTCGTGACGGTATATGGGTTGGTGCGTGCAGGCAAGGCGATGGGTGCCATTTACTCGCGGATCTGGGTTCGAAACTCGGTAGAGTACGAATTTAATTTCTCTAACCTGTATGATAGTATTGTTTGTATTAAACTATTATTTCTGCCCACTATTATCAAGATTCTACTACAGAATCCAGGGATAGCACAGTTTGTTCTGTCTGGTATATATTTATAATTATTTGTAATACAAAAATCCTATATACCTTGATTTCTTTCATAGGAATCTGGAACGACTGTGTACATATATATGAGAATTAATTACTAGGTCGTCATGCGAGTGTGTCTGCTACGCACGGGCTTATATAACACCGATTCAGTGCCATCATTTTTTGGTGATGCGTGCTTAGTCGTGACGGTATATGGGTTGGTGCGTGCAGGCAAGGCGATGGGTGCCATTTACTCGCGGATCTGGGTTCGAAACTCGGTAGAGTACGAATTTAATTTCTCTAACCTGTATGATAGTATTGTTTGTATTAAACTATTATTTCTGCCCACTATTATCAAGATTCTACTACAGAATCCAGGGATAGCACAGTTTGTTCTGTCTGGTATATATTTATAATTATTTATATATATATATATATATATATATATATATATATATATATATATATATATATATATATATATATATATATATATATATATATATATATATATATATATATATAATGCACTTGTGCGTTTTACGTTTTGTTGTAAAGTTTATTATGTCTTTCCAGCTTACGAGCGGGCAGATTATCAAAAATTAATACGTCTACAGAAACCAATACTGATGATAGAAATGAAAATCTACAGGAGGAAATCTCGCCTTTAAATTACTGGACAATTGTAGACAATGAAAGAGGAGAACTGAGCACTGGCATTGAAATAATCGTTGACCAAGCCAGGGAACCGCAAAGTATTGGACAAATTATAGTTCCTACAAATATTGAATCCTTACGACCTATGTTTTCCAGTAACATCAAATATAATGATGAGCCTGATGGTTACCTCAATCCAATTCAGTCCCATTCTGTGAAATTCGACAAGTACATACGTCCAGTATACGTGCATACTGTGAATAAGGGCTTTGTATGTACAAATCAATCGACATAGTTTAATAAACACTGGGAAAAAAACAGGGTCTTGATTTTCCGCAAAGAAATTAAAACAAATTTGATTAGTATATTTTGACAATATTCATCTACTTATCTTTTTATTGTTTTATTCATTCTATTTTATATATGTACATTATAATTTTGTAAGTTCTTTATGTCTAACCAGTAATGACTGATTCCCGGTTCAGTTAGTTTAGAAAATACACAAATATTAAATTTTCATTTTATTTATATCAATCAATAGCTAACTTTGAAAAACAAATGTAAGAATTGTATATTAAATCCGACACAAATATTATAATATACAAATAACTCAATATCGACATACAATGGTGACTCAGAACCAGAACATTTGAAAACATACTAAATATATTCGGCAATGCCTGCAATATCTTACAACAATTTCATTGATAATATTAAGAGACTTCTTCACGCTTCCTCACAATCTGTATCCTTCACAGATCTACACAAGTCATTGCATTTAGGAAATGCAGCCGAATCTAAAAGCTAATGGGCATTGGACCGTTGAAAAGGATCATTGTCAAAAGTACGTGTATGTCTTTAAGATTCTGCAGTTCGATGTCGCCACGTTATCGTCCAACAACTTAAAGATTTTGTGCATTAGTGTCTCCTCACAATCAATGCTAACTTTTGATGTACCATTTATGTTAAAATGTATAACAATGTCCTCTGGTTCACTCTGGTACCACGATATATCATATTATTTCCGCTAAAAGAGTACTTACGTTTAACTGATATACTTTTCGTTTTCGCTTTTTCACCTTTGCATTTGTTATGTTGATTTATCATATAGAGATAACATCTGTTCCTAACCATGCAATCTGTAATTTCTCGCGTTAGATCATAGTAGTTAGTAGCAAACTACCTGATCACCTAAAATTGCTCTTTTGATATTGAATATTTTCTCTTAAGTAAGGACGTAAGCCTGTTGTAAATACTATCGTCATGTCTATTCTTCATCAAACTTGTTTGCCTATCTTAGGTGTTTGTCCAATTGTATTTATGACCTTAGCTAAAACCAATATGAACAAAGTTTTATTTAAAGTCTTATTTGCATGCTACATGTATCAGTTTATTATATTTCACAACTAAATCTGGTATAAACTTAAACTCATTGTTTTAATTCATTTGGAATAAAATATTGTTAAATTATAGATTTTGTGTGTCTCTTTAACGTGTCCGCAAGGTTTGATTTGTCTGAGTACTTAGACACAACATGAGGGTGGCTCCTTTCCAGATAACCCTTCCTGGTATTGTCTTTTAGCTCTTGATTGATTAATAAATTATTTGCATGCATTTATGTTCAAAGAGACTTCTAATTACATATAGGTAACACTGAAGTTTAGCTCATCTGAAACGTTTAAAGAACTTTTGATTGCCTTTAACAAGAACATTATAAGAATTCGTTTACGTTCGCTAGCATGGGTGAACACATTATTTCAGGAATAAATTGTAAAGAAGATAAAGATGATAATGAGATTAAATAGAAAAGCAAAATGCAGCAAAGAGAGTCTTTTGTGGCTATTACTAGGGAGGTGATACTGTAATGATAGAGACAGTCATGTTTTCTCTAGAGGACTGGTCCGAAGAATTCGAATAGTTAATTATAACAGATCTGCCTAGCTGAGGGCAGTGACCCTAGGGAGTGAGAAAACTCTTATTTGCTTTCATGTGTCAAGTAACATGTTTTAATTAGACTTAATTATGAACTAGGAAATTGGTTTAATAAGACTCACAGACCTGAGATAGGGAGGTTTTGTAGCTTTCCATGTGAAAGTGTGAATTAAGTCTCTCTCTCTCTCTCTCTCTCTCTCTCTCTCTCTCTCTCTCTCTCTCTCTCTCTCTCTCTCTCTCTCTCTCTCTCTCTCTCTCTCTCTCTCTCTCTCTCTCTCTCTGTGTTCTAACTGATAGTTAAACTATGATCCTACAGGGAAGTAGGAGTTTTCTTGTGTAATGCAACACAAGGGAAAAAAGTGTATATAGAGTAATGTGTAAATAAACATGTAAATTGCAGAAATAATTTTATGGTTTAATTTCTGAACCCATCACGTTAAAATGTTTTGTGGTAGCGGTGGGATTGTGCAATTGTGTTCAATGCACAGGATTAAATTGCACTAATAGGATATATCTGTTGTGCGTTTCTTTTAGTATTTCGGCAACAGTCTATTGTAGCTAGTGTCCTTTTTTTGGAGAGTGATTCTCTTAAGCTTGATTCCGGGCTTTAAATCGCAGAGGTATCAGTGAGCATTACGCTTTGGATAATAAGATTCATACGATTGTTATTCATCGTGTAAAAGATTGCGGAAGGAGGGTTTAATACCCCAACAATTATTTTTGGACATTGGAGAAATCCAGACACAGGTTTGAGTACTCAACTCCTACTTTAAATATGAAATGTAGGTCATAGCTGGAGGAAATAAAGAAGTTAGAACAAGAAAGTGAGGCACTGGAGAGCCAAATTCTGGGAAATGTTGCAAACACATGTAGGAATAGGAAATTTCGGGAAATTTCGGGAAACACTCAGAAGCCTTAAAATGGTGCAAACACCAGTTGGAGTATGAATTTTCAAAAGCCATTAATGATGTTTCAGAACCGAGTTAAGACTTTAGAGTTCACTTTGAAATTGTTGCTGAAATTGACATTTGGACAGAAGACCAAAAAGCAATGTTTCTGGCATCACATTTACGAGGAAGTGCACAGGCAGTACTAGCGGATTTGGAGCATTCGGAGAGGAAAATATATCGGGAATTGTTATGTGCGCTGAGCAGGTTTGCCTCAGAGAGTCAAACATAATTATTCAGGGGGCAAGTAAAAATAAATCCCAACCTGAGGAGAGATCAAACAAATCTCTGCCGGAGGAAAGAACAAATTTTGCCAGAACTGGATCAGGATGTAAAACGTTTAACCAGGAGAGCCTACCCAAGGGCTCCAGCCGAACTTATATAAATGTTTAACATGGATCATTTTATTGATGCGCTGCCAGATTCAGACATGAGGCTTCGTATTCAGCAAAGTCATCCTAAAACACTAGAAGACGTCACAAGTTAGCAGTTGAGATGAAGAGAATTCAAAGCGCAGATAAAGAATGAGATCGTCGCAATTCAACTCAAGTACGAATTATTGCTGTTGATGATGTAAAATAAGCAGCATGCTGCATAATGAAAATCCAGCAAAGCATTAAATAATTTTTCAGTGAAATCAACGAACCTAAAGTAGAACTGTATTCGTTGAAGAGAAAGTGCATTGATAGACCGTTCAAATGGGCGAAACGTGAAGAGGTACTGGATTTGTGGCAATGAGGAACATTTAAAGAATTACTGTCCGGAATTAAAAGAAAATAAGACTAGACAGGGCATAAAAGGCGCAGGACGAAATTCTGTACCACTCCAATCTCATGTAATGGATCAAGAATTTATAAACAAGACACATTGCAAGGAAGGAAAGTGAATTCCCTCATAGATACGGGTGCATGTGTTACCATAATTAACGATTCCATCTACGAACAGATGTTTCATATACACAGGCCCTATTTGGAACCGGCTGGTCAACAAATGAAATTGGCTGATGTAAAGTGTCTTCATACAAAATGTGTGGGAAAGATGGATATCATGATAAATGATACAAAAGTTAAGTACACAGCCTGGGTGGCAGACATCGACAAAGATATCGATGGAATTATGTGTTTTGATTTTCATCAGAGACACCAGTTTGTCATAGATACTTGGACTAATACATTTAATTGGAGTGGTCAACCAGTGCAATTCTCCACGGTGGAAGTGAAGAGCATCAGGTGTTTCCGTGTATTAGTGGATAAAACTAGCATCATACCTCCGGGAGTGGAAATAATCATGTCGGAGAGGGTACTAGACCTAAGAACTGCGCCGACTTGTTTAATACTGGTACAAACCGAGAAATGCACAGAGGTATCAAATATTAATGTCGAAGTTAGTGGTTAATGACGAAAATGACTGTATCCCAGTTCGGGTCCTCACATCCTTCAGAAAATTCAGTTAAGGTCTATGATAAATCTGTGGCAGCTACGTAAGAGGCTAATACAGTTGATAACAAAATCACAGCGTTTCATTTTCGCAGACTACATATAACATTTCAGCAACTCAAGTGTCACAGGATCAGAAAAACTGGGTTGATATTCTGCCAATGGCACTCATGGCATACCATACTACTGCTCATGACTCTACGAAATTCTCACCAAATGAAATGGTTCTTGGTCAAAAAGTGAGGGTACCCATTGATTTGATGTATGGAACTCTAAAGTAAAGATCTTTGTAGTCCATGAATTCTAGATAATAGGTTTCATAATTAAGGATATACTTAGATTGTGCCCATGAGCTACCTCTGGAATATACATGCGAGCGAAAAGCAGAAATGGTACTACGATTACCGGACACACATTAAAACGTATCAGACGGGAGATGCAGTGTGGCTACATGACCCAAAACGGAAAACTGGTATTAGCCCGAAAATACAATCGAATCGATTTGGACTTTATCTTATTATGGTGTATCAGTGACCTGGTATATCGCATTCATACATCTTTAACACAAAGACCGCGTGTGGTTCATTATAGAAGACTAAAACCATTATATGGCGACAGCATAAACTGGTTGAAGGACAATGTTAACACAGAGAAGGAAATTCCTAACAGAGGCTCGTACCAGTCCGACTGATATTCTGGATTTTACGGAGTATGGATGCGTCAAGCGTGTGCGACGCCCACTGCAGAGATTTGACCCTGGAGTGTATAGTGATCTAAGACAACACAAGGCTCACTAACGTGACTGTGTTGCATGACTATAAAATGACTCAAATTAATATAAGCGACTAAGGCTAAATTACCTTAGAAATACTTGTGAATAATTTTGTGCTTTACAAAGAGGGTTTAGCTGACTTAAAAAGCATAAATGTTATATCTCATATTTAATTGTGTAGTTTATGAAATCCTGTCTCGGACTGTTTAATAAGTAATGTTATCAAAGTACAGATATAATGACATAACACCTGCCAAAACAGCACCCTAACTATAATCTACATGATGACATTGAACTGACTCTGACAGTAACATCAAGGATATATGTTCTCTAAGTGTGATGAAATTAGATACCTAGGGAGGTGACGCAATAATAATAGAAAGTTTTTTTTTTCTCAAGAGGAATGGTCCAAACAATTGGAGTTAACTACAACAGAACTGCTTAGCTGAGGGAAGTAACGCTATGGAGTGAGAGAACTCTTATCTGCTTTCATGTGTCAAGTATCAGGTCTTATGGACTAGGACATTGGTTTAATAAGATTCACAGATTTGAGAGAAAGGTAGGTTTTGTAGCTTTCCATGCAAAAGGATGAATTAGATTTTGTCTCTCTGTTCTAACAGATAGACTGTAATCCTACAGGGATGTAGGGGTTTTCATGTGTGAAACAACACAAGTAAAGATGACTGTATATAGTTTAATGTGCTAATAAATGTAAATAGTAGAATTATTTTGTATGGATTTTATTTCTAAACCTATCACGTTACAATACATTCATTGGTTCCTTTTAAAAGTTTGAAGTTTTATTCACATTGATTAAATCAATATATGACAACCTTGTGATTTAAAAATATGGTTCTAAGGAATAAGGAAAAGCAATATAAGCATGTCGTTAGCTTCTTGATCACTGAACGCTCACCCATTCACGTATAGGCGCATGGAAATTATGAAGAACATAAACTGAACGAAATGACTATCCAACAAGAAGCAATCGACTTTTTTTTAATATATGTGCAGTTTGCCAGTCATTCATTTGTTTTAGTTATACATACTACTACCACACCTTTGGTTATCCGTCTCTCTTATGAAACCAGAGAGGTGTAAGGACAGCCTTTTGGACTTTTGCATATTTAAATAATAACACTTATCTAAAGCCAAAAATGCTTCTCAAATAATTGCAGTCAAACTTTACTAATTATGGGTCACTGATGTCGACAATGATGCTTTAGATTGCTCCATTTTAAAGATTTGATATTGGGTCAATATATACGACACTTGAGATGGTAATGGCGGATGATAAGTGAATTATAAAGGGAATTGATCTCAGTTTGAACCAATATTACATTTTTGACTAGAACTATGAATAAAACTATGAATGGATATGGACAGAACTTGCTCTTTAGGCAAAACAATGAATGATGCAATTTGAAGCTATTATTGCGTCATATATGATCTGAATTGCATCATGCTTTTCCTAGAAGTAATGGATGATGCAATCATAACTAAGCTTACATGACATCACCATGCTGAACACATTTCCACTATAGCAAGTCTAGAAATCACACAGTATCGTGTGTTTATTTGCCACTGTTTAAGTTTGGAAATTGACGCATTTCTATGCAGCCAAAGTCGACAGAAATGCCTCATATTTGTGTGAACAATACAGATAAATTCTATAAATTTCGTTAAGTGACTTTTACGTCACAAAATCGCATTATAGTCACTATGGTAATGAACGTCCATAATCTTAAATTTGGCTGCAAAATTGTGACCATAAACCGGTCTCCAAACTGACAGAAATGTATGCAACTACGGCACATTTAAAAGGTAAATATGTGATGCAATTCCGAATCTAGAATGAATTTATTTTGCATATTCTGTTGCCTATTGTTCCAATATATTGACTGCAGATATCAAGTCACAAAGATATTGCAGTAAATATGGTACTATCTGCATCCAGCAAACCATATGTCTACACGAATATAGCTGCAATGCATTGTATAGATGTAAATCTAACAGGTAGTGTATCAAACATTGCAACCTCATGGGTACTGGACATTTTGTGTTGAAAATGATTATGTCTGTAAAACTTTCTGTTGAATCAGAAGGACGCCTGTTTGTTGATTTACAGTTTCTAACGTCAATCCTAGTTCAACTTTGATTTTGACTGCTATTTACACACAACAAATGAAGGGTGTAACGTACATTAGAATGAACGAAGTTATTCGTTTTATTTTCCATCTATATAATTTGCAATGAAATAAAAAACTAGGTGATAAAAGAATCTGTTAATTTAACATGCTTCAAATGTTTAAAAATAGTAAAATGCAAAATAAAAATGTTTTTAAAAGCAAGTTTTCTTTATACCACAAAGTGAAAATTAAAACTAGTTAACTAAGTCCAAATCGTATAGAAAGTTTACAATCCAAATTAGTGGAGTGTTCTGAATGAATGCTGTTATTGAAGGTGCTCAGGCGTCATTAGCCTTAAATTAAATAATGTGCCATTATATTATGAAAATGTCACACAATGTCATATGCAACAGTTTTACAGTAAAGACACAAATGACAGTTACATTAATATGGCTTATTTATATTGTGATTGAAATAATTTATTACATATGACACCAAAAATCGTGTAATTAATTTCCAGCAATTGACATAACAAAATGAGGCAGTTAGACAACTGATATAAGGAAAATAAAAAATAATGAAGATATAATAATTTGCTTGCAGTAAAAAAAAATTAAGGTTAGGCATGTAAACTAATATGAATGATGAATTAGAAATTAAACACAAAGAAATTAAACAAAAATAAATGAAGAATGGTTAGTCACTTAGGTTCCGCATAATTTGGATTTTTTTCAAAAGGTAATAGTATTATGCATATACATATACGTATTATAATTGCTCCACAAAGACCATGCATGTATGCAATACATTCACTCAAAGAGTGTTACTGTTTAAATTTTCACCGAAGGATACCCAATAACTCTACAGCTGATGATGCATTCATCATCTCTTTAGTTGCAAAACTGTACAATACCTGCAGCAGCTACCCCGAATATACATTTTCAAAACAGATCTTAGACAAAGCCAACCTTACAGCTCTTATCTCCCAAGCGCCTTACTTAGATATACCGGAAAGATACATTTGTATTATAAAACTTCGTCAGGTGATTCACCCCAGAGATTTCTTCTGACAAGCCTTACATCATCGTTTGGTTCTTGTTTGAATTCTGAATAATAATAATAATAATAATAATAATAATAATAATAATAATAATAATAATAATAATAATAATAATAATAATAATAATAATAATAGTAAGAAGAAGAAGAAGAAGAACAACAACAACAATAACAACCACCACAGCCACCACAACAAGGAGAATACGTTTAACAATAATAATAACATGCGAAATAATAAACCAGGTACTGTGCTTTAAAACTTTTAAATATTACTGAAAGCAAATTCCATAATTAAATCAGCCTAGTAAGTTACATATCAGCAGAAAATCTAAAAGGTAAATAAGAAAATCTCTTTCTATTATCCTCTCTCTACCGTTTGCTCTCAAAAAGATACACTTCGGCTTAAATACATATTTAAATATTTCTTTCTTTGTTTGAGTTTTACTAGCTAAATATGTTTGATAAGATTCAACTTCATTTGTTTTTAATATGCAATTCTCGAGAGAAAGTGATATTTAGAAATAAACGTTTTTCTTCAGCGTGTTGTACTTAAATATCATAACATTGCACCATGGTTGTCATATGGAATATCGTCATAACTGTCAGTTTGAAAGCCTACTATGGGGTTCAAAAGAAGAAATAAATGGAACCCCAAGCAGGAAACATGAAACAAAAACGCAAAAACAAAATGTGTTTATTTAATTATGTACTTTTATGTATTACATATGAATCATCTACGATGAAAATGGTAACGAATATGAAAATTTCTCTATAGTATGGTACGAGAGGAAATAAAATATAAACTTATTATCTTCAGCAATAATCTTCTAATGTCATTTTGTTACACATATATTAACACCTAACACGTAATGTATGTCATTTAAATATGGATATCAATGGAACGCCATATGCGACAAACAGCAACTACGACATCATCTATTATATGTACGCAGTGTATATATAAGGAAGGTACACGATGCACATTAGAAACAAAATATTGATGTGAATAAATAACCTTTGTCCTTTTTTATGTAGGGTCATTTACTTGTATTCACACGTATGTTACATTATTAGGCTCGTGCGGATTGTGTTAATTTTACCTAATATTTGGATTTTATACACGCACGTATTTCTTATAATTATATTTTAACCCAAGTAATTAATCAAACAACATTGTATTTGTATCACCATCAAAAGTGTTTTGCTATAAATACAAAATCTAACCCGGTTATCTTATTACAGCGGTAGTTCATTTCATAAGCAATAGCTAAGCTAATAATAAAAGGCGGCTAACTTGGTGTGTAAAATAATAAACTAAAACGGATAATATAAATGTGTTATTCTCCTGCTGTTTGGAAACAGACTTCGTTCTTTTGCATAGCGTTATTTCAATGATGCGTATTGACGGATTGGAACTGAATAATTTAGGTTCATACTAACAACTCAGATAACATTAATTGTTATTTTTCTGCATATTTTTTGGTCCACTGCAAGATGTACTAACTAGAGGGTACACTTCATTATCTTTGTCTCTTCAATAAAATTGATGTTCATTTATAATTAGCTATTATTTGCATTAACATTGAATGACTGTGATATGTATAGCATAAATCGTCAGAATATGATTTATATATATATATATATATATATATATATATATATATATATATATATATATATATATATATATATATATATATATATATACAGAAACATTGTATATAATTTAATTATGACGTACGTTTAAGAGAACTAAAGCACTTTGAAAGCAACAGGAAAACAATGATTAAAGAATCAACGCAATCAGAACCTTAGAATAGTAATAATTTTTTATCTAGCTTATGGAACAATTTTGCTTACTTTTTTAACTGCTGCTGGAATTTTGTGAATTAAAGATAAAAATAATTAATGTTTAGCTATATTTACTGAGCAAACGATTTACACCACTAAGACCAACTAGTTTCAGGACTGAGTTGACAACAGGTTATCTCTTAACAGATTAAACAAAATTTTAAATAGTAAATAATTCAATATGGAATGTATTGATATACATTTTATCACTTGTTGAAAGACTACAATGCTAATAATGTAATGTCGAACATATCCTCGTAATCGTCACGTGGATAAACTTTCGTCGATTTTTTCATGCTATTGTTTTACTTTAATATAACTCCACCACATTCCATTCTGCCTGATTTCGATGCCATTTCTTTCTATATTTGGCCGTTTCTTTCCATTGTCTAATTACATGAATACTAGAAAGACGGACACCATACTATTCATAGTTAATAGTAGCGAATTTGGTTTCCTTAGACATGGCCAGGAAAAATCAAACAGGGGCATCAAATCAATGTTAAGAATACTGCTTGAAGATTTCATGAGCCAAGCAAGTAAAGAGAAACTAATATATTAGTATTGACATAATGAAAATTTAAAATGTACATATGGTTTTGAAAATGATAATCAATGTAAAATAAGTTCCTTTTATAGCGCACTGTGTGACAAAAATATGAAGACAAATAACACTTTCAAAAATGATCAACAAGTTTGGTACATTTCAAACTATATTATTGTCCGAAAAAAGACTCGATAAGTTTAGCTTTCAATCCTGTTTAGTTAAGAATATAAGCCATTTTTAAAAATGATCCCTTGAATGTAAATCTTAAGGCCTTTCTTAAAAACTATCATAATGATCGATGGGTATTAAAACTGAACATAATTTGATAATTTGACTAAATCATTCTGCTATAAAAGGTCTTTGTCTTTGTTGCAGCCTTTCATAGCATATAGGTAACTACAATATAATTTGGCATATTGAAAATCTTTAAATAGTTATTCTCGAAAGCTGATAAAGGTAACTCAACTAAAATAAATAGGAAATATAGTAGCAGAATGCTCTTTAAAATGTGTATAGTTGATGCCAATAGCAATTGAATATGCCCTTTGTCAAATAAACTTCAAATAGCGTTTTTGGCAATAATTTCTAAACATTACTTAGTGAACCTGACATATCCAGCACGTATAATAATATACGATCAAATATGACTATAATTGTTGAATAAAGTAGAAGCATTTAATGGCTTCGTACCTTAATTTGCTCAAAAGACATACATTACTTAACAAGGAGCACTTTGAGTTGATGGGCTTTTAATGTAATGAAAAGTAGCAAAATCTCTATAAAATATAGCTACATTAATACTACATTGGCTCAGTTGTTAGTGAGCCGAATGGGAAGTGTTCCAATCCTAACCTTAAACTAGCAAAGGTCAACAACTTTGACATGAAGTTTGGCAATGTACTTTACTCCAATTACGTCTGCACCGAATTAACTAATTGTCTTCTTACTCCGTAAAGCAGCAAGTCCAACCAATCATGCATACACACTCTTAGAGTAGCAAAAGATTCATACTATAATATAAACTTTGTATACAAATCTAAAAAACCACACAAACACATAAACAGAAGTAAATGCATAATTTTCATAGCGCACGTACAAACATGCAATATGTAAATATAACATATTAACAAACCATTTAATTAAATTTAACATAACAGATAGAGTAAATTTATTAAAATCTGAGATCTTGAAAAACTTCAAGAAGAAAGTTAAAATTATGCCGTGCATGAAATCTAGCAAAGGGCTAAAATTTCAGAAATAGATAAAAAACCCAAAAACCTTTAACAGATCTCATTGATTCTAAAATCTACTATAAATATCTTCTTGCAGTAATATAGTTCTTTGATTTGAGATTAGAAAAATATTTGTATAGTTACTCAAGGTCTAGACAACACAAGCAATATATTGTCCAATATGTTGAATGATGCATTACCTCTGCCAGGATTCGGATTATGTCTCTCTGGCAACAAAGGCATATCTTCCTCTGAAAAGACAAGGACATGATCGTTGTGCAAATGTGAGTACAACATGTTACCAAGATTATTATGCGAAAAATGGGCAAATATTAATTTCTATCGCCACATGTTTTGTCGCCAGACATGTCCACTTAATATTTGTTAAGCACAACAACAATAATGCCAGTTTCAAAATGTGGCTGGATATCGGTCGCAAAACAAATTGGACATCGAGACCGTTTATTATTTTACCAAATTAAAAGTTAACTCCTTGACGAGTCGAAGCTGATCAACCAACCCTTGACAATGTGTCTCGCTACATTGAAGATCGGGTGCTTCATTAAATCTCGCCTTTTGTGACAACCATCCAGAATTCATTAAATTGCTAATCGTCTTAATGTGTCTGCTAGTGAAAGATTTGGTATAAAAATGACATACTAAAACGTCGCTATAAAAACTTCTCTTGCATCTCAAACCTTTTACCTCAAGCGAGAGTATTGTATAGTTCAAGCCACCTATTCAATTTTCATAGACGTTTATATTATAGATTGATAAAATAGAAGCATTTTTCACCAAATAAACCAGTACACAACCGACCGCTCCAATGGCCTAGTGGTTAGGGCGTCCGCCTCAGACAAGGGAGGTCGTGGGGTCGATCCCTCGTCGAGTCATACCAAATAATTACAAAAATGGTACTAACAGCTGTTTCGCTTGACGCGCAGCATTAGGAGGTTAGTATAAAGACTGGTCGGCCTGGTGTCAGGATAATGTGACCGGGTGGGACATCATGCTACAAGTTTGCGGCATGATGCCCCAGTGCTACACATCACCATGAACTGCCACACTGCAGACATCATAGCGATATGACTGAAAAATTGTTAATAGCTATGTTAAAAATCATGAACTCCACACCATACCAGTACACAACCAATATTCATATGGACTTCAGTCAGCTCGAACCGTTTGGAAAATTATACTGACAGATGCTGATAAGTTGAAAACATCATTTGTCCACGGTGAAATGAGTACAATATTACACTTAAAATAAAGAGAGCACACAATACATGACGTCATTGTCCATTGATGTACCATAAAAAAAAAACCAATTTATTTATGTCTGTCTCCTACCAATTGATATCTCCTGGAGTTGGAAAGGGTATGCCTGTAATGTGCTACAAGGTTGAAAATAATCTTACGGAATCCCTTACTACCATTTAGAACATACGTCTGTTGGTTCTTTTTTGAGCCTATAGCTTTATATTTTGTACAAATATATGTGCATAACAGCTTAAAATAACTCCCACCAAATTAGAGTTTAATGTGCAAATAACGACGAAATATGGAAAATGGTGATATTATTTGGTTAGATCAAACAGGATACAAAGAGCACATTTTTTGCAGAAATTTAATGATAGTCTCCCTCCGGAACAGTGGGAGACGGCCTCAAGTAACAAACATTATGAAAATTTTAAAGGTAGCTTCAAGCTATTTGTGAACTTAATACTTGTTGCAAAAGTTGTTCTTTTTATATGATACATATTTGTAATGTATCCGATTTTAATTTGGTATTAGAATCGTTTCATTCTATCAGCAAATTTGGACTTATCTCAATGAATATTTCAGTACAAATGGTTTTCGTGTAATTCAGTATTATAGGGTGATATCTTATCCATTGCTTCCGTGAACGTTTTAAAATGATATATCATTCCTGCTAAAATTGATGTTGTGGATAATCTGAAAACTAAAATAAAATATCATACTTTTGAATAGATAAGTAATGTCCAATGAAACTAGCAACATTTACAAAAGAGCTGTTAGTTGGAACACGAATTGCAATCAACGATACCAGCTCTGTATTTTAGCAATATTTCTATATCATCCTTATAACCATTGTTTGGTAATATAGTAAGTATGGTTCAACATTAGTCAAAAATACTCTGACTTCTTTCCCCTATTCAAATATTTTCAAATAAGTACAATTTGACATAGAGTGTCTTCGAATGTCATACAGTTGTGCTGTTTCTATACATATCACAATTTGTATTCGATAATGATCGACCCAGTGATAACATATAAATGTATGTTTAAAACGACAAAACGTTCTGAAACATATTTCACCTGTCATGATTATATATAATGTTAAGCTTGTAACTTAGTGGGTGATTATAATTAAGATCATTATGTACGTTTTCCTATACAGAGTTAATGATCTTGTTAATTCATGCATTCATCTTTGTTCTTGTTCATTAATGATCAAATTATCACATCCTTAATAATTTATATATCAGTGTCATATATGATGGTACGTCTTTTCATCTATAAAAGATAGTTGTATTTTCTAAATCTTATATTATAGAAATTTCCAGAATTTTGTATCGAATAATTTCGATTTATAAATTGGGTAGCCTAGTATTATGTGGCAGAACTTTATAGTTTTAGACTTTTCGCAGTCTCTTTATTATTCACTACATAATAAGGTTGATTATAGCCTTATTCACAACTAAGGCCCTATAAATTGCAACTTAACCTAACACAAGTTAGAATGTTATATTTTATATACTTTTACATCCGCGATGCTTACTGCTACTATTGACTGTTTTTTCCCTTCAAAATATTCTTGTAACACTTTTTCATTGCAACTCTTATTCATGTATGGTATATATTCTTTATCTCATACATTTCTTATCAATGCCATACAAATGAGATAACCTTGTGTTTAACATGGTAGTTAATCGTGTTATGCCATCATCATCAAGGTTAACTATAAGGAATGGATCCTTATCAAGAACACATATATGCAATGTTTCTCAACTGAATCAGTGTCTCGCAAATTGCTAGTCAACTAATGTCCTACAGAGCAAAGGATTAGTCACTACATCCTATATTATGTTTGAGTTTGGTTACAGTAGGTTCTAAAATAATGCCAGTGTATAAATAGAGACTCCTAAGTATATTGATATTCTTAAGTATAGGTGCCTTCAAAAACTAAATGCTTAGCAAAATACACTTAACAAAGAAAGATAAATTAGGAATTTTCCTTCCAATTCCAAAATGAATAAATTCATAGCGAATCACAACATGGAATTGGTATTTATATGCCACCGTCTCTTCTGATTTGATCAGTGACACACATAAATAATTATGCAAATCACAACTTTTCAGACAGATATTCTACACTAAATTTACATAAGTTGACATGATCCGTACAGTATTATAAGACGAAAGTTTTGCTCTTTTTACCTACTTGACTTTCGCTAACAAATGATGAATGATATTTGTACCATTTAATGTTTAAGTTTTATTCACTAAAAATCAATTAATTCCAACTCATTTTCATTAAAAATTCTTTAAATGTTTCTAAACCTAAACACTTTAAGAGATTTCATTGATTCTAAAATATACAAAAACAACCTTTTGCAGCAATTATAGTTCCTTGGTTTGTGATTAGAAAAATGTTTTGTATAGTTACTCAAGGTCTAGACAACAAAAGCAATATATTGTCTTATATGGTGAATGCTGGATTACCTCTGCCAGGATTCGGATTATGTCTCTCTGGCAACAATTGCTTATCATCCTCTGAAAAGACAAGGACATGATCGTTGTGCAAATATGAGGACAATATGTTACCAATATTATTATGCTAAATATGGAAAAATAATTAATATCTATCGCCACATATTTTGTCGCCAGACATGCCCAATTAATATTTGTTAAGCAAAACAACAACAATAATGTCAGATTCAAAATGTGGCTGGATATCGGTTGCAAAACAAATTGGACATCGAGACCGTTTATTATTTTACCAAAGGAAGAGTGAACTCCTTGACGACTCTTAGTTAATCGACAAACTCTTGACAATGTGTCTCGCCACCTTTAAGATCTGGATTTCACTAAATCCCACCTTTTGTGACAACCGTCCATAATTCATTAAATTGCTAATCGTCTTAAGGTGTTTGCTAGTGTAAGATTTTGCATAAAAAAGAACGTACTGAAATGTCGCTATAATAACTTATTTTACATCTAAAACCTTTTACCTCAAGCGTGACTATTCCATAGCTCAAGCCATCTATTCATTTTCCATAGACCTTTATATTATAGATTAATAAAATAGAAGCTTTTCACAGCAAATAAACCAGTACACAATCTACCGCTCCGGTGGCCTATTGGTTAGGGCGTCCACCTTGGACGCAAAAGTTTGTGGGTTCGATCCCTGGTCGAGTCTTACCAAAGACCTACAAAATGTTACTAACAGCTGCCTCGCTTGATGCTCAGCGTTAAGAGGTTAGTGTAATAACTTGTCGGCCTTGTGTCAGGATAATGTGACTGGGTGGGACATAATGTTACATATCTGCGGCATGATGCCCCAGTGCTTGACATCACTTTAAACTGCCACACTCCAGACATCGTAGCGATATGACTGAAAATTTTTAAAAACTACGTTAAAAATCATAGACATCACACCACACCACACCAGTACACAACCAATATACATTTGGACTTCAGTCAGCTCGAACCGTTTTGGAACATTATACTGACAGATCCTGCACAGTTGAAAACGTCATATGCCTACGGCGAAATGACCACAATATTACACTTAAAATAAAAATACATGAAGTCATTATCCAACGCTTTTTAGATGATTTAATAGTTTGCGTCATAACTATTTTATCGCAGGTCATGGTCAATTGATAATTTTAATTGAAGAAATATCTGAACTGAAACTACTCCTATAATTCTTACTATGCATACATCATTGCAATTAAATCTTTACATTATTTTTTGTGGCAGATTAGAGCCCCATAACTTGTGCATATTTGTCTTCACAATCTTAACCTCAATCCTATCTACTTATCCATGATTCAGCATTGGGTGTCAAAATTGGCTTGACCATGCATGTTTGATCTAGTTCTTTATCATCATATTAACGGATATTTCTGGTATGTCTCTTTCACGTATAATAGTGGATGAACTTCGAGTGCTAAGACGGATATTGAAAACATGTATGAAAAAGGATTATTAGAAAGCTCCATTATACTCGTACAAATAAATACAATATTGTACACCACAATTCAGAATGATGCAAATCATGGAATGTATATGAATAATAATACAAAAACAGCAGGCCAAGACACTATTTACATTTAAAGTTTCCTTTACTCTAAGCAATGTGCATCAATCAAGAATGTTTGATAAACATAATTTTGTGGTGACTGACCTTAATGTCAAATGTTTTTTCTTTATTCTTTTTCATGCCTAAGTAGATGCATTTATAGATTTAATACAATTGTAATACAATTTTGCTTCAGGTATTCTTACAATTTCTCACATAGTAAAATGCACAACTCATGGAGATAGCAACATTGCAACAAAATTAAAAAAATAACTTTCTCTAAAGAGATAGTGTTAGAGTTCTAGTTTTAAGGCATTTTATATTACACATCAAATATCATACAGTAGAGAAACATCACACTTTGCAAAAGCAGCACAAGGCCAAGACCTGAAAAAATATTAAATTATCTTTTAATGCATTTGGATTCCAATATTTCTCGATGTTAATTAAAGTAACAAATAGATCATATGTTCTGTGGTTTCCTTGATAGTTTTCAACACCGACATGTTTTTCAACCCGCAATGAAAGTAGCTACATATAACGTCTACAATGAAACTACTAGTCCCACAATTCATGTTAGGAAGTCAAAAATTCTTTTTCATCAGTTAAGCGGATATTCAAACTGCTTCTGTAATATTTACAAGCTATAGGAAATAAAAGGTTAAATATAATATGCACATACTGATGTAGATGATAATATCTATGACTATTATTCCAAGGTAAAGTGGAGTCTATAAAGGTCCTTGACCTATCATAGTTTTTATGGCTCTTTAGAAGTAATTTCAACTATTGTATGTGGAGCATAAGCTGAGGTATACAATAATGAGTTGTAAGAAAATTACCGTATCCCATTTTAAGAATATTGGTAATTACATATCGACCAAATGACTGAAAAATCAGTGATCATAAGAGAAATTATTTAGAGTAAATTATCCGAGATAAATTATTTATGATCAAGGGGTGGGGTACATATATCCCCATACAATATGATGCCACACAGTTATATTAACAATTTGTATTTCCATATGTGTGACATTATAAGAAATTCTGAAAAATAACAGAGCATTTACATCTTTTGAAAAGCGACAGGTACTAGCTAGAAACATTTCAATGTAACAACTGCAATAAAAAGAAAATATGAAGTAAGTTTAGGATATGCTAAAATATTGTAATACATACGTGATCGTTTCTTCTTTCTATGTGTTCCTAAATATAAAATTAAATATGTGTAACCACATTTATTGATATAATGTTATTCAGTTGTTTCGTTGTGTACAATCTATTTTGTACTCTCCCCATATCAACAAAATTAATATTACCTATCCAGTTGTAATATGATCTGATCAGATATTTTCTAAACGAACGTCCACAGTCATCGTAAACCATAGCATGGGCGCATTCATACACATTTTCTATTCTCTGTACATACATCTTAATATATATGTGCATATATATCAGTAACAAGAATTGAAATAAAAGCATATAAACAAAAAAAATAAAAAACAAAACGAAAGATAGGTATGTATGTATGTGTGTGTGCGTGTGTGTGTGTGGTGTGCTAGAATTTAGACTGTATATTATTGTTTGTTTTCATCAAATAAGCTATAGCAAGCCAATACATTTTCTATTTTCTACATGTATTTTCACATCTTTATTCTCTAAAAAAATAACAAAATATAGTGTTAGATCTACTCACAAATATTTTCTATGTCTAAACTATTAGTGCCTATAGCACCATTTGACTAGTGATGTGTTTTTGGTAAAGTTCAAAACGATTCGAAAAAAGTTTTTCATCGTAAAATAATACCCTGATCGGCCAAATATGTACAAGCCTTTAAATTAGTGGTTTCATTTCAGTCATGACACACTGGAAGCGTCTGTGAAAACATCTAGTAACACCAGCAATATCTCTGGACAATGACACTGACCTTAGAATCAGTGGCTCGAGAAAAATAATTGCTATCAAATAAGCTTGTTATCTCATAGCCATTTTGTCACTAACATTGGTGAGTGTTATAAAGACAGAATGAGAGATATTGCACTAACTAGGATAAAGTGATATGTATTCTAACAGTTATTGAATTGATTAATGGAATTGAATATTCATTACAACTAAAGGAATATTAACGGATATGAATCAATTAAGAATAACAATAAGAAAATTAAAAGAAAAACATATGTATTTCTCGGGTTATTGACATATATTCTTTTAAGACGCTTTCCTAACAATATGTTAAAACCAAGTGGATCAGTATTGCAGTTTTAAGAATGTAGAAACCAAATAAGAGTTTTAGTAGTTCCAAGGCATAAAGAAATTCGTGCTGGACACCTGCAGACACGTTGTTAGTTATTGCCTCTAGTTGCTAATGCGGCTATAACAGTTGCTGAAAGTTGTGACTTTCCGATTGAAGGAACTCTTCTCTTAACATATTTATGTATGTATGAATTATGAGTATATATATATATATATATATATATATATATATATATATATATATATATATATATATATATATATATATATATATATATATATATATATACATACATACATACATACATTCATACATACATACATACATACATACATACATACATACATACATACATACATACATACATACATACATACATACATACATACATACATACATACATACATACATACATACATACATACATACATACATACATACATACATACATACATACATACATACATACATACATACATACATACATACATACATACATTTAACTAAATTAACTTTTACAAAATACTGTTCAGTCACATTGCTACGATATCGGCAATGTTGCAGTTGATAAAGATAAACCGTATGGTCCTTATACGATCGACAATAAAGCAACACTTTAAACACTTTAATTATATCATTAATAATCCCGAGGTGCTGACGGAGAAGCAACTTGTCATTTAATTATGTTAACGGTGTATGTTTGTAAAATGTGCCCACTTACTTATTCAATAAATTTAGTTGTTCTGTACCGAACGGTACAAACGTAAATAAAGGAACGCAACTCAACTATAATAATTTATTTGCACTAATGTCCAGAATTTACACAATTTGGAATATAAACTTACAAACCTACTACCATAAGGAAAAGAGTGATCTAAAGTAGTATTATAATAATATGAGCACTGATTTCAGTATATTTTCTGTACAAACAATATGAAGGTCTTGATGACCATTATATTTTATTTTCCTAGTTCGTTTATTTATATTTGTTCATGTTTGTCTTTTGCTTATAAGAACTTGTGTAGATCTCTAACTATATGTTTAAATATTCGTAAGTCTCCATACATTGTACATCCCCTTTAAATGTAAGTATAAGTGTGTGTGAGTGTTGGTCTGGAAGTGTGAATCCGTGTTGGCTATGTGTGTTGGATAGTAAAGGGTGTTCTTTGTTTGTTTAGTAAGCAATCATGTTTTTCAGTAAATGTGCGGGTCACTCAGTAGATAATATTAGTTAGAAAGGATGAATATTAAACCGCAAGGTATTTTGTTCCATTTGTTGTTTTTTTTGTGTTGTTTTAATGTTGTTTATGTTATGCTTTTTAATTAATCTTTAATGCTTTTATTTTTTTTTTCAAAATTCAGTACGATTTGAAATTTTGTTTCTAGTTTTAAAAGTTGCTTGTTTCAATTGTTTTAGAAGCTTTTACTTATATCTTTTTTGTAACATTTACTTTGTCACATAATATAAAGTATATATTTACTTGTTAAAACGTTGTCGTTTAATGCTATTTCAAAATTTATATATTTATATGCTAAGCTTTGGAAATTTTATGCAGTTCATGCTTTAAAATGGTATTTTTATACTTCTTATTGTTTGCAATGATTTTATTCTAATTTATATTTTTCAATTTTAAAATTGAATGAGATCTAATCAATCGTTACTGCAATTGATTGTGAGTATCTTTGAAATATGTGTTTGTGTGTCTTTGTTTACATCCACCAACCACTTTGCACTGGTATATACAATTTGCTTATTTATTTTGAAAGTGTTTAATTTTCTTATCTAGAGTTTGAAACAATTGGTGACATTTTCCTTGTTTGTGTATGTGTCCACCAAATTCTGTCTCAATTTCGAAATGCTAACATTAAGTATACAATCTGCAATTTTAAGGAACTAGTTCTATATTTTTCTTTTTATACAAATTTCATGACAGTTTGCGAATATAAGTAGTAATTAATTTGTTTTTTTAAATTGTTAAAATACCGAGGTTGTTTTATTTTGGTAAGCCTTACACCGGTACGAAGCATACTTATATATTGTTCTCTGCTCATAAAGACATTGTGTGTACTAATTAACGGTAAATGGAAAATTAGTTACGAAAATTCATCACATAGTAAAGGTTCGTATTGCGCCTATCTGCAGCACTAATTTGAATTTCAAGCTAAATATACTTCTAAATTCAATAAACTACAATTTATTACCACATCCTGTTTTTACAATATTTAAGAACTGAGACATACTTTTATTCAATGCACTTCATTAAGACTCTCTTGTGAAAAACTTGTTAGCAATATCATACGTATGTTAAAAGTGACATTTGTATATATGGCTTTAAATATCTGCATAGAAGGATACTTACGTTTCCCCAAGTAAATTGCGACAAATATTACCGCACTCGCTATAGCAGCCAAGGTAAAGATAGTATTGATCATATCCAAAACATCTGATGTCACTGTTGGACTATTGTTTGTAAAACAAATCAGTGTGCTTTCATATACATCGGCACCTCAAACTTAGAACTGTTTGCATCATGAGACATAAGCATATATCAGGCATCAATTATTAATTATGAGAAAACAATTCCGATTATAATGTACCAGATTGTTTTTTCCGGTAGGTGTTAAGCTCTTTGCTATTCTTCTAATGAAAGTTATTCATATTTCTTTTCAGACACACAAGAACATTACAAGACGTCGCCACGCGTTCTTCAAAGTAATATAACTCCACTGGATATGTAATTCACCTTATAAACACCAAACATATGACCTATTACTATGAATGGAGAAAGTTGCCAATAAAAGTCTTACAATTTATAAAAAGACATGACATCTTGCTGAAAATTTGTTGTGGCAATGGAATTAAAGTTTTGGTACGCCTACTTGCTTTCTACCCTAATGAGTCTAATGTCAAGTTAACATGACAGATTCAAATATCACATGCATACCAAGATAAGAAATGCATAAATGTTCACCATCAGTCTCGTGAAAATTTTAAAGTTAATAATCAACAAATTGTTGTCAAAGTAAAACAATATTTAAACTGTATCATATGAAGTAAATATTACACTGTAGGATTTATGTCATATGCAAATTATTTCGTTATTGACGGCTAGCATTGGTGAACAATGAATTTCATACATTCTCCTGCTTCGTTTCTTTGTTTGTGTTATAGAGTGTGATTCCGTGTGTTTCTTTACTTTGGTATACAATTCCATGATATCGAATTCAAAGTACAGTTATTGCATCGCACATAAACAGCAATGTACTGTTGTTATGCCTTCTGTCCATTTCAGTTACTCACTTAAGCAATGCCGAAGTGTTTTACTTTGCAATCAATCCCACCTAACAGCTAGCAGTTTTCTCTACTATCAGTGGTCAATCAGTATATAAGAGAACATGGAATTGTTTCCTTTTCGCAAGGTTTGCAACTGAGAACAAATATTGAGTCTTTAGGCTCTTTATATCCCTACTTAAGAATTATTTTTTTGTATTTTGGTGAAATTACTTTTTACATGATTGATATTCATTGTAAGCAAACATAAAAAATATAGAATTATGTTGCATCTAGAGGGAAATACACTTCTCGTGCAAACTTGGATGTATTGATTTTATTGGCTGAACACAGCACGAGCATTCAGATCTTATATAATTCGAAGCACTAATGCAAGTTCTTCAAATAACGTAAGTACTGGTTACTTTTCTCTCAATAAAGGTGACCACGTACGAAAACGAGGACTAATCATTTAAACTGGTTCATGGATTGTAGACATTACATGAAATACGTTGATATTAATTTGAACTGTAAGATAAATTAGAAGATAAACATTTACATTAATACTGTGTGAATATCAACTAAATTTTAAAACGCCTTATTACGAGACTGTAATATATGTATATATATATATATATATATATATATATATACATATATATATATATATATATATATATATATATATATATATATATGTATATATATATATATATATATATATATATATGGAAATAAAATTATTTTTCTCGTACATTGTATATCTCGGGTATTAGTTACACTATAAATCATATAATGGGAGAATGTGCTGGAGAGAAGATAATAAATATTTAGAAGAAGATATGATGACATTGACGTTGATGACAATTTTATGATGCTGATGATGACAGAAAATGAGATTAAACAAACTTCTTGGTGAGAAAATAATGTTAGAAAACAGACTATTTTATTTACTCCTAAACAGCCATAAATTCGGATCCGTCCATTACTATCAGCAAAGGATGGCGAGGGGTGAAGTCTGATCGGTCTAACTTGATCTGTATTATCTCAATCTCAGTTGTCTCTCTGGACACGTTTATTCTCAGTCAATATTGGATCTACCGGTAGGGATAAGAATTCAATGTGGTTTTATTTTAAACTACTCTCTCTCTCTCTCTCTCTCTCTCTCTCTCTCTCTCTCTCTCTCTCTCTCTCTCTCTCTCTCTCTCTCTCTCTCTCTCTCTCTCTCTCTCTCTCTCTCTCTCTCTCTCTCTCTCTCTCGTAGACGCCTCTGCTCTTGGGATAACCAAAGGAATATTATCCTTTGTTTGAAGGATTGAAGTTAAACAGAACAAATAAAACGTAATTAGAGGTACCCGTTGTCTGTGTTTTTAAATACTAGTAACAATTTTAATAACTCCTAATTTACTTATTTGCGTAATTATCTTCTTAGGATGTCATCATTATGACGCTACTTCGTAAAACATTGGTGAGATGGAGTAATTATGATCACAATCTCTCAACAAAAGATTATGTGTCAATCATATTTATATCATCTACTGTACATTAAAATAAGCATCAAAGAACATTATAAAATGCGCTGTGGAATTTGATAGTATGCAAACCTTAGCTTCAGAATTTTGAATACATTTACCCAGAGAAACCAAAAATAGATTCGTGTTGATATGATCCATTTTAATATTTAATATTAATTCATCCAGTCATCATTTATTTGATGTTTCCTCTAAATTTTACTTTTTACTACTCTTTGAAATGTATCGGTTTTTCAAGTTGATATTGATAACTAACTAATAATAGCGCCATATAATGCATTGAGTATCCTCAAATGTTTGTTTTCTTTCAATAGATATCACCAGCCGTAATGCCTAAGAATAATGTATATATATATATATATATATATATATATATATATATATATATATATATATATATATATATATATATATATATATATATATATATATATATATATATATATATATATATATATATATATATATATATATATATATATACAATTTTTTTTAAAAAACCGCAAATGATTCAAAGTTTTGATATTTTTGCAAGAGAAATTTCTTTAGTTGGATGATCGAAATAATTTAAACTAAGTGTGACTTGATATAGTAAATGTTCATCAGTGGCATTTTTTACTGCAACAAAATTAATATTTTTAAAATTTTAACTGAAAAGAAATAATGAGCACTTGAGACGGTACAAATCGCTAACTCCTTTTACCGTAACTTCAGCTGAGATAAAATTGTTTTGAGTTTGTCGCGACCTGATTATGTGCTAGAGAAAACAAATTTGTCTTACTTCCATCTATATTAATAGATGAGCAGTAATTCCTATTCTCTAAGGCTTTCTCGCAGAGTAGGGCAGGACCATCAATGCAGGCAATATATAAAACATCTCTGTTTTCAGGCTGTAGTTTGATTTCTGTGTTGCTCTGCAAAATAATACATTGAAATGTTTTTGATAATTCATAATAAGCAAATCTGCAATTTTAAATCTTTGCATCCTAAAATAATAAGCAGTATAAATTGTTGCATTACATTAGTCATTTTAAAACGTTTTGGGTGAATTCTGGTACAGCCTAATACAACTTGAATTTTCTTCTTGTTTCTTGCTCTGGTTTTTGCTCATTTTCACCCTTACATATATTTTACATTGATACAATTTAGCATCAGTCAATATGTGCGTTTTTAAAAAACTAAAATGAAAGTACAGATTGAGCTTACATGTGCCAAGTAACACAATCATATTCAAAAGATTGGTGAATACATTATGTTTTGGAAAAAGCCAGTATGGTATAAATCAACATGTGTCCCCTTATATTACATGCATATATGAGTAGACAATTTGATAGTCTGCTGGTTTGAAATTAAAAACTCACCCTTAACAAAGAGAACTCCTTAAATAAACTATGTTGAAAACGGTTAGATTAATTTATAAATATACTTTCCTCGAGATGTATTTTAATACACTAGAAATAGACTCCATACATTTTGGGCGTGATTTTCCCAAATCATCTAACGATTTTTTCCTGAACACATATATATTTTCCAAATCGGGAAAAAATGTGATGGCTTTTCTTGTTAACAAGTAAGGCAACTCATTGAAACTTATAGTTTGTTGTACTTTTGTGCCATAAGGATATGTTAATTGTTTAATTATTAATATTACTAAATGAGTGCGAAAAATGTTTGAGCTCGATCAAATTATGATGTTGCCATGATACGTAATGCCATATCTCGCAAAGTGAGCTAATTGTTAATATATCTCACTTTGCCTTTGACGAAATTGACAGCAGAGACATATTCAGTAAATATAACAGGTTCCTTTACATGTAATGTTTTGTATTTATTGTTGCGATCATATAGCTTCATTACTTAGTGTTGACATTTGAATTCTTTCTATTTAATTTTTGTATCATTAATATAATTATTAATGTGATGATGATCATGTTCACAGGGTTTAATATTTTCAAACAAAATCATGTCTATTTAGAACGTAAATATGCCTCTTATGATTTCGCAAGCAATGTCGTAGATTGCTGGCTTGATAAACAGGCTAAGTCAATGAATGATTGTGACCACGGTCATTCCTAATTGTACTTGCTAACATTGTGTACTTTGATGGTGAGATTTCGAAATCACCACTAATTCTGCGTGCGTGTACGTGAAATAACGTTTTCGTTCAGTTTAAATTAAATACTCAGACATCTGTGAAATAGTGGTCACAGTTATATTTTAACGCTTTGTAGAAAAGTTCATATACCTTGGAAAAATTTATTTTCCGGTGCTAGAAAGAGATGTTCATTTATACATCTGTAGAGCGAGATGTATATTATTATAGATGACAGCTGTAGTTCATCTACTCATTAAACAATAACTATTTGCCCTGGATAACTACAGAGCTGGCTAAGGACAAAGACATTTAGTGAAATTAATTTTAAGTTGAAACAGAATAGTAAAAATTGTGATTCAAAGTGAAAATTCTGGACATGTGTGTACAAACTTCGTCTGACGTCATCATCCAACATTTATGTGCCAAACTGGCATTAAGACGCTTCAATCAGAACTGTTTATTGAAAGGACTTATATGTTTTCACAATTCAAGGACAAATGTTTGGGCTTTCATCTTAAATAGTAAGTCCTATTTAATATCTTGTATCTATCCACCGTGTTTTCTAGAGAAATAAATTTGATTTGTTCAGCCTTAAAAAGCAAGCCTACTGTCTTCTTTCTTTACTATGTGTTAATTTAAGCGAGTCGATACGTAATATTATTGATTAAGAATCGATTAAAGTAAGCAAATTTAAATATTTATCTGTTACATATAAAGTTTAAATTTAAAATTCTATTTCGCATCTAAAATTAAATGTAGTATATATTGGACAAATGTGATCAGCATATGTTGAATCCTTCGTGTCCTGATTTTAAAACACCTCGCAAATTCCAAGCAAAGCCATTCATCCGATTTTCAACCGACAGAATTAAAATGCCTACTGTCATATCAATCAACAAAATATGCTTATATCTTGATCACATCACACTTCTTTTTGGAGCCTGCTGCTACACTCCTGCAGCTACACACCTTCACCTTTCCATATTCCATATTACGGATACTGCTTCTTTCGCCTTCTCATTTGCATTGCCCTTTGATAGCATTATCTGCCTTGCCATAGGCACTTTAAACTCCTCTATCACTGATGACAGTGATGACAGTTTTCGTTGAAGCTGCTACTGGCACTTTACAAGCAGATACTAATGAAGATCCCTCATGCTCTCATCTATTGGCGCAAACATGTATTGAACATTCTTTCAATGTATTCCACTGCGGTCACGTTAACTTGGCGTACTAGAATTGATCAAATAATTGTATCATAATACCATATTATTGACACAAGGCGTTTTACTTCCCAGGTAAAAACTCTTGTCTATGGGTTTCATCCAAGCTTTGGTTTCTCACTTTATATTTGCTACACTCTATCATTCACGGAGTCGTTAGACAGTTATCAAATTCTTTGCCTGGTTATTATTGAATGTTGTTATCATGTCACCTTAAATTTTTAAACCTGTCCATATTTTGCACCTTCCCCGTCTTCAAGACCAGACTTCTTGAATTAGATGATATGAATTTCAATATAACCTATTTAATCAGCTCTACAAAATATAAAATTCATCTACCTTCTATTACTGGAATGCATGGAATTATTTTATCATCCAATATAACTTTGAAGGTAGCTGCCGAAAGGAAGATGAAATAATTGGTTCGAGGTTCATCGTCTCTGCTGACTACATAAGGAATGTAACTTAGGCTAACAGTTGTATCATATAAATGGTATCACCAGCTTTGGTATCAAAGTCTAATGTCTGCAATTATATTGCTTAGACCGAAACGTTGAAGCGAATCTTTGATATTCCTCTCGAATCGTGTTGACAAGCTTGTGCGGAATGCTGCCCATACGTTTCGATGTCTAACCACAGCAATTTCAGATCGCCCTTGCTTTCCTTCTCAACCCGTATTATCATATTTACAATGTGTGTGAAATCAAGTCAAACAGAATTTATGTAAACTTTCTCCATCATGTGTAATTGGTTTTTCTGTCCGCTTTTTGTCGGAGCCAGTCGAATTGGCAGTAAAATATGTCCTCCTTCTTGTTTCGTTCCATTTTGTTGTTTTGATGTTTTCTACTCCTCTCAGTGTCTCTAGATTTTCACGAAAGTAATCTCCGAAGACGCTCTGAACCGTTTTATATTATTCTACTGCATTATCATACCTTATTGTCATATGACGTACACGTATTTGCATAATTTTAAAAGTAATCAAGACAAAATTAGTCATTAGAAGAACCTAACTGATTCGGCCAGAATTGGGAGCGACAAGCTCCTAATGACTAGAAGAAAAGAAATATTATCGGGTTTAGTCTCTAAAATTATTGTGACTGATACATGTCGCATGATACTCTGCTGCTTACAAGTTGAGCTGTGACACCTCCACAACTATTATACGGTATTCGATGATTAGTAAAAATTTCAATCTCAAAATGACGAATCGCTGAGAGCGATGTTCTGTCATATAATGCACCTGTTGTTTCTTTCTAGAACTTTCTTTAGCATGTTAGCATTTTAAGTTTTTCGTTTCACTTTCATGCAGCTATTGCATTCTAAATTAAACGATTTTCCTTCTAATACGTATTCCATTGCATATAATGTTTGTCTTCGTTTTCCGTTTCATAAAAAAATATTTGGTTCTCATATGGTCACATATTTTTATATTTTATTTATATTTTCTGCAACAATTTATTTATCGATTGACCTACTTCTCTAGTTTAATGCACAGATCGAGCATATGTTAGATGTCTCAAATTATAGTTCCAGTTATTCGTTCACTCACACGTCTATGAAAAGAGAAATGTGATCTTTTTCAGTTTTTTTAATACAAACTTTTAAAGATAATTCTCTGCACAAAATATTCATTGCAGTGATAAGATTTTGTTTTCTAAAAGTCCCTCAATATGTTAGTGCATAGCGTCTTAAGCATCTCAACCAGTGCCACAACGAATTTCGCAACATGTACATTACAAACACAGCTTTATTGTAATTGTATGCATTAATAAAACACATCCTTAGTGCAGTCCGTACTTTAATGTCAATGGCATTCAGTTCCTTAGCAAATGACCATGGCTATTAATTCATTTTTTACTCTCTTGGATTCATTTTGTAATTAAGAGAAACATATCGATATTTTGGAGCATATATTTTGTTATTATCAACATTGTTTATGTTACCACAAATGGTGATTGTTTAATCTGGGCCTACCATTTCAAACTCTTGTCTGCATAAACAGTTCAACAATCAGTAGGATGTATGCAGTATACTAAATTCACTAAAATGTTTCTTTCTGAAAACTGAGTTTGCAAAAATCACATAAACCACAAAATATAAAGTTTATTGAACGGATGCCTAACCAATACAAGACATTTATTGGTTTCGATAGTTTCGTTATTGCTATCAGAAGCGATTCCAGCAATGATTATGTCGATAACAGCCATAACAATAATTAAACAATTTTACGGGCATTAAAACACAGACAAACCACCACCATTGCCACCGAAAACAAGACCATATGTTTTCATGACATGATTTTTTAAAATGTTTTATACACACTAATATATCATGCGTTCAATAACTAATTATCTGAAGGGAACTACACATCAAAATTGACTAAAGTAAAATTAAATAACTCATATACAATGAAAATATTAAGGATCTATTTACTTTTTTACATCGAGTTTCTAGACGTTTCATCATCATCACGAGGGATTTTCTATTAGGACGATATTTCAATTAGTACAATTCTCTTATTGCAATCTCCAAATATACATTTTATGTTTAAACCTAAATGTTAAGAATTTATTGAATGGTATGGGGAATGATTGTAATCTTTGGGTACACGCTTATATATATATATATATATATATATATATATATATATATATATATATATATATATATACATATATAGATAAATATATATATAAATATATAAATATATAAATATATACATACATATATACATATATACATATATACATATATATATATATATATATATATATACATATATATATATATATATATATATATATATATATATATGTATATATGTATATATGTATGTATTTATATATATATATATATATATATATATATATATATATAAGTATATATATATGTATATATATATATATATATATATATGTATATGTATATCGCCTATGTTGAAGAAACCAACACTTGATCATTACGATTTAAGGAACCACATAAACTTGTTACTGACATCTTATTCATTTCAAAATGCTTAATGCAACCGAGATAGTATGCCATCTTAATTCTAATTGTCTTTTTAATAATGTACAGACTGAATATCGCCCTCTCCATAGTACTGAAACTGCGCTTTTGGGAGTAGTTAAATACCGTTTATCTCCTTTTGAATGTGGTAAGATTGCAGTCATAGACCTCTTTGACCTGCCTGATGCATTAGACACAATAGCCCATGATATATTACTTTTCCGTGCGCAAAATGTATTTCATATTTTTAATATAGCCTTGGTATGGTTCAAATCATCATAAGACACGAGGGCGCATATTGTGTCAGTAAATAAAAAAAATATTATAACTAACTAAGTTGTCATTGTCTGCATTCTCTGTTCTAACCCCATTCTCTTTATTATATACACTCAGCCTCTCTCAAGTATCATAGATCGACGCCCGGGACTCGCAAATTATACGCTGATGACACTCAGATATACCAAGCTAGCTACGTAACTGATGTTGTAAGTACCATCAAAGGCGTAGAGAGTGTCACGTCGCCCCTCGTGGAAAGGCGACAGATTCAGATATGATCCGTCTTGTCACCAGCTTTTGGTTCACCTTAGGAGATGCTATCATATTCTAAGGGAACAATCCTATTCTAAGGGTGCAATTACTGAGCAGAGACATCGAATGAAGGTAAAATTATATAATATCAAGAAAAGGTGAGCCAAGCATATCAAGCGACTTACGTGAAATGTTGGTGAATTGTAGCATGACAAACATTATCAAATGCAATTGATCACGAAATAAAGTGTTGTTAGCGTAAGTTAACAGGAAAGCAGCTAGGAATTAGATATTTGCTTTTCTAATTGAAATTACGTTTAAAATCAGTAGTAGAGAGCTGAAGTGTAAGCATGCAAGTGCCTGATAATGCCGTGTGTCAAGCACTATCTAGCAATAAGGACTAAGATACTTATGTGTATCTTGTTGTTTCTTATATGCGGTGTTAGTGTGGTTAGTATTGAGTCATAAAAGCTACTGGTGTTTAAATATGTTCTCATTTATTATGTATTAATTCATAAAGTGGGGATTAACAGAAATAAAGCAACCTGATATGGCGTCTAGGTTCACTATTGTTGGTGCACCAATCTTTGGTGCTCAATGCTAATATGGTTGTGGTGCAGATTTACCCAAAGACTATGGTTCTGGTTCACAGTTTCAACTTTGGGTGTAAGAGTGCACCAAGTATATCTGGTTCACTGCCTTTATGATATATTATCCATCTTCGTGCAATGGGTTGGTCACAAGCACAAGCCAAAGTTCTAGTTAATTGAATTTCACACAAAAAGTGTAAATTCTATAAAAGGATTAAAGTATAAATATAATGTTTGTGGATGTAGAATAATAAATTATAAACGCACTGAATCTAAATAGAGTTTCAAGATGCAGAAGTAGGTTATGCACCTGCTATTCAAATTCCAAAAAAAATAAGTTCAAAACACATAATTTTACTAAAGTCACAGAATAGCAATCTGCTAGTGCTATTTTATGCTATTGAGTTAGTTAGACAACTTGAACATTTCTTTTTTGACCATAGCCGAATCTGATCTTAAAGTTGGTTGAGCCATTTTGTACTTCGCGCCTTCAATAAAGACTGGAGAGTGACAAAGGTCGAGAACACTGACGTCCTTTATGCTATTTATTTTTGACCAATCATCATTTAGCGCTTGCGATCATCGGGCAAGATAGAATTTCTGACCAGTCAAAATCAAGCATCAAATATTCTATGCTGAAAGTGATGAAATCGTATAAACATTAAGACCCAAGGATTAAAGAAATTTTTCCACAGATTTCCACCTGAATTATTACAAATAAAATGCAGCTACACAAAGAATCATATATTTAAGCTGTAAGTAGATACGCCGTGTGATATAAATGTCAAATCAGTTCGAAATACGTTTTTTACAACCACCATATTAAGGCAATACAAAATATGTGCTACGCATAAATGAACGTACAAATCACGTCTGCCTAAATAAGCCTATATATCTATGAATTAAAACTGGGATATTCAAAACCTAAAAATTAGGTATAATTAATATGTTCATTCCTAGTTGCATGAATTAGCTCACTTCATGAACAAGATATGTGCTACGATGGTGCATTGAACGAGACATTCCATGATATAAACATGCTAAACATGACACTGTTGATTTAATACAGATATACCAGCATAACAAGAGGTACATTTCCGAAGTTATGTAATCGATGGCATGCGGCAAGCTGCAGATGAATGATAATAAACCGAAGCCAACCTGATAATGATACAAAGACTTACCCATTCACGTCCTTTGTTTCAAACGATACGTATCAGCAATACCACATTAAATTGACATATAATAAATGTAGGTGTCACTCTTGACAGTACGATCTCATTACCTCTCATTACACCAACTTGAAATTACCTTATCTGAAACCGAGAGGCATTGGCTACCCGCTGGACCGGAACAAAACACAAACTCTGCTCAATGTATTACATTTAGTTGATTGACTCCAGTCGACTATACCTGTCTGACATGACCCAGATGTACACCCATCTTGAAGCTTACACTCCTATTCCGTGACTTGCATTCTTATTGTTCCTACTTATAAATCGAAGTCATACTGACAAGGTTATTTTCCTGGCAGGGCGCAACTAAGAGGAACAAATTGACAACAGATCTTAAACATAAGCACTCTTTGCTCTCATTCAAGATTGCACTTAAACCTCGCTTATTTCGACTGCAATAGCCGATTAAAGACTTAACATGCTTTTTTCCTCAATTAGTATCAGCATGTTTTGTTGTGTAATTTCATGATGTTCTTTCTGTAAGTTCATATTGTACATGTTTAGTATGTATTATATAACACATAAAGCTTTTAGAACCTCTTCAGATTATCGATTAAGTTAGAACTACTCTCTATTAATAAGAATATTTAGGATAAATTTGGTTGGCAAACATGAGAGACGATCAAAATCTGCGAGTCATATTTCATTTTCCTCAAATTCACAAATGCAAGAAATGTTTTTCGTAGTGCGTATTAACGCTTTGTCGCAGGCGTCACTGGTTGATGTGAATGAATTAGAAAGTATTTACTCACGGAATAAACTAAACACATCCAATGTACAAAATGGAATGGGTGGATTGTGAAATTGATAGAATAATGCAGTTTACGTACTCTGTACACATTATCGTTAATATCCTTCCAGTACACAGATGCTACAGGTCTGCCACAATCTTCGGCTACCAGCGAAGCAGTCAGAAAGCTATCCTTGCGAACTATCTTCGGCTTGCAATTCTTCTTTGGTGCGACTGACAAGTTTAAAAATAACATAACATAGTTGCAAAACCCGATATCAATAATATTGTTACACAAATGTGATACCAGTGTTTGCGAGTTTTTAAATTTTTAGTACTATTCTACGCATGAAATCATGGTCATGAAATGTTTTAACATATAGTAGATTTACATTGCATTATACTGAAAGATCTTAAGTAAATCAAATTATATCTTTCATCAAAACAGTGTTTTATATTTATATCCTAAATAAACATATTAGCTAAGTGCATTTACGACATCAACTCTGATGGAAATTTTCAGCAGGATCTATAAACCTTTTTCTAATTTCATTCAACGAAGGTATAGAAAGCAGACCATTAATTATATTGCTTTCTCCGGTATCATGCATGAGTATAAAACAGCCACAAGGCCTTAAGTTGCAAAGACTTGCAACGAAAGTAATCATGATTAGTTTATATTGGAAGAATAATTACACAATATGTATGAATATTTGCAAATCACTAGTGTAGAAAAACTGGGTACAACATACACATATGACGAATTTTGCAGTTATATTGATACAGACTCGTCTGCTGATTCAATATCAATCAACCTTAGAATAACAAAAGTCAATAATGCAACAAAATAAACAAAAAATAATGCATATTGATTCAAAAATAAAACTTAAGGGGCTCCTAGTATTTATGTTATGAAATGCGATACGAACTTTTAATGCTTAGCTAATATTTTGTATGTGTACTCGTGATCAACAACGATTACAACAAATTTGCTAATGACAAAAAATGTAATAGTAATTGATCCGCTATAACATGCAAACTGGCAATCGAATAGTAATAATAGGAACAAATAATTACTGACATTGCTGATACTTCTACATATTGTCTGCTAACTATTCACTGTAAAGTTTCCAAAGGTTATTTTGACACGGGAAGCAGAATTCTGCGAAAAACAAAACAGTAGCAGTATGTATCATTTTCTCCCGGACATATAAACTAATAATATACACACACTATTGAACTAATGCTTTAATATTTTCTGCTCAACTGTTCTCTAGATATATGTCAAACAACGTACACTTTTATTGAAAACGTCTAACCCGTTTTGTAATATAGGTTGCCTTTCTATATGTGGTTCTTTGATGGTGTTATTTAATATAACTTTAGTCTGAATTGCGTATGTTTAAACATCACCGTTCACAGAGTTTATATCGTCTATTTTTAACTGACAACTTCCGCAGTTTTCGTTTAGTTTTAGGTGGGGTTTTTTGCATTTCATGTGAAGGTTCTCCTCTTTCTCTTATGCTGTTGGATATATCGCTTGTAGCCACTACTTCTCTCACCTGATGATCAATCGAGGAGTCTGTCAGTGTGCATCGTTATTTCTACGGTACTCCTATTGATTGTTTTTCTACACTCGTAGGTCGTTGTTGGACTTCAACCTGCCTCCTCTATATAATTACGAATTGTGTACTCACAAAATAATAATCTGTTGTATTTCACGTTGTACACATCTCGACTTGGTCAAAAGAATCAGTTCTTATATTGCCTGATATAGTCATTGGCAACATAGTTGTTTAAATGTCTCTTTCCTTAATATTTAAACTACCTTAAATACACGTGTCTCATAATAGAGTGTTCTAGTTTAAGTTGATAAATGTTTGCTAATCAATGCATCAAGTACGTTGTGGTCAATCCACTTGTATCACTTCTTTGAACTAATTGAGAAATTTCGAAGAACATTTAACAAATATTTCTGTACGTACAAACGTAGTAACCACATACTCATTCAAGATGAATATGTTATGTGTGCATCAAGCAAAATTCAGTGTTTACTTTTATTAATTTCGTATCTATTTATGTAAGCATAATGCTTACTTGAGTTTGGTATCATAGATTGATCCTTTACCTTCATATTGGTTACTAATGGGTATATAATAATAATGGACAGACTTTTGAATTGTCATATGCTCTTTGCTCAAATAAATGTCTTTACTGACCCATTTAATAGGATTTAGTCTTAGTGATTTATCCTTTAATTGGAAAATATGAATAGTTGTCACTTGTGGCTGAGCAATTTGAGTAGCATTGCTAAGTATTGCATTGCCTTAATGCCACTCGGTCTACTCACATAAGGTTAGTTTCATTATTATAACAATTGGACAGTTTAAGTGTCAATGAAAACTTATTGCTAAGGACGTATCTAAACATTGCAATGAATAACTTATTCATTTTTAGGACTGTTACTTGTTGCTTTAAGTGGTGCAATATCTAACATATAATGTAACAATACTTCATATTAACAGTTATATATTGTATCTACGAGACAGTAATGACAGCGTTAGGGCTGACGATAAAAATGCAAATAAATAGTGTTATTATTATTATGAAGGTAATACAGGCACAGACAATACTGGTCGGTATATATAAAGATGTTTTAATTTAATACCAAACTATATATATATATATATATATATATATATATATATATATATATATATATATATATATATATATATATATATATATATATATATATATTAGAGCCTATTAATGCGCAGAAGAATACACAGAGATAATTTCACAATTTTGAATATTGGTATGTGAACAATTATAACATTGTCTGGTAATGATAAATTGGAATTTTTTATAGAATATATCCCGGAAATAATATTGCTCTATGGAATAATATGAACTAAATATTACGGTCGAATTCGTAACGTAATTTGTAACTCACTCCGTGCAAAGGCAGATTATATTCGCGGCAGAACATGCCGTTATAAATGTGTTAAATTGCATTTCCTCGCGTTACGCCATTGTCTTAATAAAAGACCATGTCATAAATGTGGTGTAGGAGCAAGTCGCATAAGGAGCTTAGTTAAACATGCAAATAAGTTGCCTAGTATTTTAAAGCACGCCAAGAAAATGAGAAAACATATTTTGGTAGGAAAACCGAGCAACTTTGATGAGGAAAATTGTACAGAAATCAATGAAATTATAACCAGGATTTAAAAGATTACAGTTTTTTTTCATATCCTAGCAAATTACAAATATTACCACAAAATTTTATCCATTAGACAAAAATGTTTACTTCCATATCAGTCTCCAGCTTTGTGAATCAACTCAAGCAACTTGAACCAAAGTGTGAGACGCGAATACTAAACGCTATGCGAAAGCTACGCATAGTAGATGTTTTCGGATGCATAAAGACAGACTCTGATGCAACGTCATGAAAATGTAGTGCAGTATGTTGTCATCATCATCCTCGTCGTCAACATCGTCGTTGTCAATCCCGTAACTCAAGAGGTCGTTGAGAAACCACAGACGACTTCAACACCAATTCTCCCTATTATTCCCAGTTCTCTATTGCCTTTGGATATCTCCAAACTCTAAGCCGTTCCATTTTAATCTTGTCTCTCCACCCCTTTCTGTTTGCCTTTATATCGGCATCGTATCGCTCGCCGTGCAATATTGAGATTGCAAGTCCAGATGATCGTGAGATATGATTATACCACTTCAGCTTGCGTTTTGTCACATCGGTCAGGTAGCTTTCGTAGGGTCATATGGCTCGTTGGATACTAATGTTGACCACCTATTTGTTGGTTACCTGGTAAAAGCATGAAATGTCCAAGACCTCGATGATACATTCATTTTCGAAGGCTTGAATCATGCTTTGTAGACCTGATGTAAGCGTTCATGTTTCACAGGCATACGGAAAAGCTTATATCATAACAGAGCGCATCAGCTTTATGTTGGAAACATGGAAATGTTGTTGCACTTCCGTATTTGTCTCGATATTGTTATTGGTGCTGTTTTCGGGGATATCCTGTAAAAAAATTGTGAAAAATGATATCAAGTACTTGAAGCTGGTGACTGTTTCAAGCTTCCGTTCAATGACCTTTGTATCTGTAATGATATCATTGGTGTTGTCGGTCATCAGTTGCGTCTTTTCGATACTAATCTCCATAACATATGCAACAGAGGTTGTGTCAAGACGTTCAACCAAGTAAGCCAGTTCTTGTTCATCTCCTGCCAAGCAATTATTATTATCTGCAAAGCGAAGATTGGTCATTGTTCTTCCTCCGATGATAATAGTGCCATCTTGGTCCTCCAAGGCATTATCCATTTTCGTGTCTAAGAAAATATTGAAAATTGCGGATATTAGTATACATCCCTAACTCTGCCTGTTGATTGGAACCCATTGTAGTGGAGCTGCAACTATTGATGAGGACGTCACTAATGGCTTTATCATATAGGTGTTCAATTACCTGCACCAGGTTCAAGCTATTGTTTAACTTATTTATTGTTGCCCGTAAAAATGTATGCTTCAGCCTGTCAAAGGCCTTCATGAAGTTAATAAAGACACGATAAACATTCTGCTAATGCTGAAGATATTTCTTGAAAAGTACTCTGAGATTGTTCGTGTTTTGCGGATAAGTATACAAGATTATTTCAGAAGCCAAACAGTCACATTAACGATTATTGATACCTCCAACGAAGCGAATTGATACCTTGACGGTATCGATAACTGTCAAGATGTGTTGTCAACACGAACACTGTGGATAACTTTGATAACCAATCTATTGACCACAGAGCCATTTTGGTTGTTTTATGCATTCTAAAACCTCGCCAAAATTGTTTATTATTCGATCACAAATTAATATTTTAATGGACATTCTGCAAGGCAAATTAGTACCCAACAGGTTTTCAGAGTATCAAACACATTCGTTGCATTTCACGATATGATTGGGAGTGACGATCCGGAGGGTACTAAAGTGATATTTTCCGAGTAGTAGTATTTGAAGTTCCTCTTCAGCTAAATGTTCGTTAGAAGCCCACCTCATAAATATTCAGGATATTCAGTACCATTTATTGGAATATTTCATATCAATTACTTTTCTTTGGAATATTTGGATTATTTAAGGCAATGGGAGCCACGAGTGGCCGAGTGGTCTAAAGCGCTCACCGTTACGGATCACTGCCATCTCTCCTCTGTCTGCGTGAATTCTAGTGAATTCGGCGAATGTGTATATATAGGAAAGCTTGCCAGTAGCTTTTCGTGGGTCGGTGGTTCTTTCCAATAGATTTCCCGGTTTTTTCCTTGATGATTGATACTGGCCGCTATGGATAGCCTAACAGGTGCTGACAAATGGCGTTAAGCCCCAGAACAACAACAACAATAATTTATGTCAATCCGTGTACGATATATATTGTCACGCACGAAGTAATTCCATCTCTGATTCTGTCTCTATTAGATAATATGTATTGCTGGGATACTCTACGAAAATAATGTTGTTGGAGGGCATGGTCATTCAAATGAAGGCTATTGACGTGCTTGTGAAAACTTCGTCACATAGTAATTGACCTCGTCATATTATCAAATTATGATGTCATATAATTGCGTTCAGGTTAGCCTTACCCAAAGCAGCATGTGAGAATACAGAGAGCAAAATAAAACGAGTATATGGTCAAAGGAAGGCTTTATCTGACATAGTTAACTGGATTTTTGCCATATTTCTAAGCCAAGAGTAAAGTAGTGAGGTTAAAGCTGTCAAACAAAACAACACATCAGTGATATCAAGGCTATACAAGTCAGATGCGGAACAAATGCAAACACGGAAAATGTTTTCATTTATCGTGACCATTCCAGCCTTGCTTGTGGATATGTCTCCTTCCTATCGAAAAGCAGTTGCGTTAGGTGTCGTTGGCGCTATATCCGGGATTGCTCCACAAAACACGGTTGGAGGCCGCATAATATTTCGTAAATGAAGAAATGAACCAAAATGTCTTCGTCTACTCGGTATGACTCGCAACTACCCAGTAAACTTGCAAACGACAGCTCATCTGGCAAAATAAATTAAGCATTCATGAGGTTTCTTTATGTAGTTGCAATTATGAAGTGATCACTGCAAATTACGTAAGTGACGTTACTGAAGCCAGACGAAACGCTGATGCACATCTTAGCCTATTGCCACCAAAGTGAATTTCACTGTGTTTACCAGTTTTTCTTGAAGTCGATCTGGCGAGGATGAGAGTTTCCAAAATCAAACTGGTGACCTTAAAACGTCTAGATATTGCTAAGACACAGCCATGCAAGCTGACAAAACATGAGCAACACAACTAAGGAGTTAGAGACTCTGCTATGTCAGTTATTTGAGAAAAGACTATTACAAAAAATCAATTATCAATAGTTAAAAAGTATGGCAAAGAAATGAGCTATTCCTAATTATGAACGGAAAAGGAATTTAACCAATTTTCAAGAGCCTGTTATGATAATGATGCTGCAACTATAAATTTAAGATTGTTGAGTTGACTTTACTACCACACTTTGTACAAGCATGGATTCCAAATCAAACTGAAAAAACTGAAAGTATCTGATATGAACATTTACGGTGCTGTTATGAGATACGAGGTGCTGTTGCAGAAAATCTGGCCAAATGCTATAAAATCGGAGGAATTTCAGATTCTGACATTCGGTGGCTTTTATTAAAACATTACCTTGATTTATACAAGGCTGCGGAGAATAAACACATGGAGACTAATGTTGCACATAATCTCCCACATCCACGATTAGTATCCATATAGGAACTAAACATCAAAATGTTAGGCAAGCCGGGAATAATATCCAACCCTGTTACAACAACTAGTCGATAAATAGTCACTTTTATTAATCGAAATGATTAGGATCTTTTAACAGAACTAAACACTTATGAAATGTTTGCAAGTCTGAATTTTGTTTAATAATCTTAAATATATTTCATCTTGGATCGGATGGAATATGATTATGGCTAAATGATTCCAGCATGATAAACTTTATTATCGCACGCGTTGCAGGCGATAATTTAAAACATATTTTAGATGTGAAACATTATTAACAAATGTCGCCAAAGATTACAACGACTCGAAGCTTAACTGTTTTTGGCATTTGTATTTAAGCATATATTTATCAATGAATATGAATGATTATTTCTGAACTTATTGACATGGCTGTGGAACTTGCCAATGAGGTGGTAGATCCTTTAACCAGCCAGTGATGCCAACACTGAAAGTGATTTTGCTCCACTAACCGATGGATATATATTGGTCTAGAACCGTTATTTTTTACTTCCTGGAAAATACATAACAATGTCTTAAGCCTATCTCATCCCATCGGCAACATATTTAGAGCTCAATTCAATGTCACAGAATATACGCTGAAAACACAGAAATACAGCGCATATTACCTACAGATAAACAATATACATTGTCTTTACGGAATTATGGTAAAGAAACTACACATGGTTAGTTCTCCACATAATCACATATTAAGGGACAGCAATAGGTTTCCAAAACATTTGCTTAAAGATAAAAGCCACATGCGTAAACGATTCAGTCCTGAAAAAAACATTGTGTGTTTAGTCAAGACACTACATTAGGTATACAAAAATTCCGTTAATACAAACATATAATTAAATACTTACCCATAACATCAATTCTCACTTCGGATTTCTTAAAATTATTATCTGTTTCATACTGAATAACATATTTTGCTTCGTCCGAGAGATAAACATTTCTCATCCATACAGCTCCTTGTTCGTCGCGATACAGCCTTTCCTTGTATTCGGGCAGAATGGACGTCTTCATAGACCACGTGCCAATCAGCGTATTATTTACACCATTTATGAAAAGATACAGATCTAGGTTGCGACTGTCTTTAAACAACTGAACTGTATCGCCTAAGCAAACAGATTTATTAATAATCCTCGTCCCTGAAATTCAATAATATGCACAATTTATTCGATAACAATTAGATTTACACTTTCATCTTCACGAATAATAATAATAATAATAATAATAATAATAATAATAATAATAATAATAATAATAATAATAATAATAATAATAATAATAATAATAATAATTATAATAATAATAGAAAAAAATAAGATAAAGAATGAATACAGCAACAAAAGCATCATTTCCGCAAAGAATATACATATAGTCAAAGAAAGCGTCAGTATTAAGTGTCCGAATAGATCTACACCTATTCAGAATAAATAGCATGGCATGTTTGTCATTTGATATAACAGCGATGCAAATTGGATAAAAGAGGGTCTGACGGATGTGGAGAATATATAATAAAAGCAACACAATTCGCTAGAGAGTAGCTTAAACGACGGGATTCGTTAATACTGCACCAGTTATTTATAGATATAAGAAATTGCTTAGAGACTTAAGCAGGAAATTGCACTCATCAGGCCAAGCCATAGAGCAAGGCAAACGAGGCAACCGCCTGGGACACCGCTTTCTCCGCAATGTAATGTGGTCTAATTGTAGCGCCGATTTCATAGCTTGCTAAGACCCTGCATGGTGCCTTGCGCCCCTCTTATTCTAGGGCCGGTAATGGCATGCACACAGAATATTTGTCGTGCTGCATGACGAAATACTGAACTGTTCTGATAGTGCATGACAACAAAAGTCTAGCAACCTGCCTAACAAGGGTGTAGTTGTTACGACCGTGAATGATCCCATATAATGAAAAAGCCTACTCCCAAAGAAACAAATGGGCTGTCAGTGAAAACCTGGGTGTAACAACGAGCTTGCTGCTTTTCAATGACATTCTAAACAGTTAACAAAAAGAAAAGATAATATCGTTGGAGCGGAAGCATTAAAAGAGGCCCACAACACATCACCCTTCTGGTGAATATTTCAATGCTAGTCTTCCAAATATGAAACATGCGTTATTTACAGTAATAATAAAACATTCAGAACAATGTAATAGACCTTTATGATCAATATATATATATATATATATATATATATATATATATATATATATATATATATATATATATATATATATATATATATATATATATATATATATTAAATCGATTTACTGTCGCCATGCTTTTTTAACTGCGCTCATTGTAATAATGAGGCCGTTAGGACTACTAAACACAGAATATCAAGCAAAGACATGACTTAATATAAAGAAACAAAACTCACTGCTGATTAATTACTTGGATGTCTGTGGCAAAATGGGTCTGAAATGAATCCTTAATCCATATAGTAAATATTGTGGCTAATGGCATTCAGATGAAATTGGGAAAATGATAAATGTTTGGTCCAGAGTAATAAATAAGGTATAGTGGATGAGAAAAGATAAGATCACATACAAATATACAAGAAGTACAATACGCGTACTAAGTTCAAAATTAAACAAAGGAACAACTATCACTACAATAAGGATATATGCAGACTGAGTAGAAAGGCACTCAGCCAAAGAATAAATTAGCTTAGAGGAATATATTGCGTACGACGCACAGTGGGTGATGTAAATAGACTGTACTTTGCGAAGAAGATTGGAAGACTAGGCTTCATAAACATAAATAACTATGCGGTGACAAAAGACCTCAAATACTTAAAGATATTCAGAGGTTGATTTATTTATTGGTGTGCGATGGAGGACTTCTCAACGATCATTAAAGAAAATTCAATAGCACCAGTGAATGGAAAGAACATCTGATTGAAATTTAAATGTCGAGTGTATAGGGCAATAACATTGTTATCAATATCATCAATCATGTAGTCTAGTAGACCGTTAGGGCACCACACAAGACTAAACAATCAGCTTTCTCCATTTCTCTCAATTTGCCATCGTTCCATGTGAGTTGCTCAATGTCAAACCTGTCCACTCTCGAATGTTGTCTTCCCACCACTTTCTTTGACTGACTCTTCTTCCTTGTACAGTGCCTTGCAGGGTTGTCTTGGCAAGTCCTGGTGATTGTGAAACATGCCCATAAAACTGTAGTTTACGTTTTTTCACTTTGCTGAGGAGGTCTTCGTGAGGACCAATGGCGTGTCAAATCCAGTGCCATGTAACTTTATTGGTGAAACGGTCTTTGTATGAGACACCGATGATCTTTCGGAAGCATCTCATCTCTGTGGATTGTATCCTTTCTCTAAGTCAGATGTTATGGTCCATGATTCACAGGCGTAGAGAAATATGGAGATAAGCCAGTGAGTACATCAGTCTGACCATTGAACTGAGTGCGATGTTCTTGTCGTTTCAGATGGGCTTCAGTTTTGTCAGCGTTGCCGTTGCTTGCGCAATGCTTGATATTACATCAGCCATCGATCCTTCATCTGTTAAAATTCACCCATATGCTTAAAGCTGTGGACTGGTTTTAGCTTCGTAGCTTGGACCTTGATATCAGTACTGATGACCATGGTGTTTTTCGTCATCAGTTTGATCTTCTCTGCACTGATTTCCATGACATAAGCTATGGAGATTTTGTCGAGGATCTCTACTATACTAGCTATTTCTTACTCATTTCCTGATATTCCATTAATGTCCTCGGCAAAACGTAAGTTGGTGACTGATCAGCCTCCGATGCTGACTGTCTCTTCATGCTTTCAAACCTGTCAGCCATGATTCTCTCCAAAAAGATGTTGAGTCGTGTGAGAGAGAGCAGACAGCCTTGTCTGACTCTAACTGTCGTTTTGATCGAGTACCTTATGCTGCCGTTGAAGTATACTGCTCTGGAGGACTTGTCATACAGATGCTATATTACTGTGATAAGGTTGGCATTTATGTTGTACAGTCTCATGGTCACACACATGGCTGCATGCCATATCCTGTCAAGTACCTTCTAGACAATATCCTGAGGTTGAAGATCTGCTATGTTGTGCTGCACCCTGTTCTGAAAACAGTCTGCTCTTCGGCAATAATCTTTTCAGCCTGTAGCTTCTAATTGATTTAGCAGTATCCTTAGCATGACTTTGCTGTAATGGCGTATAAGACTGATTGTACGGTGGTTTTGACACTGTTATAAGTTGCCTTTCTTGGGGAAGATGATGACCAGTGATTGTATTCATGGCGATGGCCATTCTCCTGTTAGCCAGATCTTGCTGCAGATATTTGCGAGAGCTTAGGTTGATTGTATCATCCCCTGATTGGATCAGCTATGTTAAGATGTTGTGTACTGCTGACTTCATCTTTTTCAACAATCTCACTGCTAATTTCACTTCTTCCCGTAGGATGGGGTAGTTGTCGTTGTTAGTTTCTGGAGGAACATTCAATACCTCTGGATATATTGTGAGTTGTGGTTGTAAAGTTTTGCGCAGATCTCTGTCATTCGTTTCGGAATTTATTTTTCTTATGTTAGGCAGTTTCTGGCTTTATCGTGTAAAGAAGTAACTCGTTGTTGTCTTAGTGCTTTCTAGATCTTCGACCAGCTGGTACTCTTTATTGCTAATGTTCTTTTTCAAGTTTCCCTCATTGTCTTTGGACTGTTCTTCTATCCAGTTCTCTTTTTCTTTTTTCAAGCTTTTCCTGACTTCCCAGTTGACTTTCTTATACTGATCTGCCCCTTCTGTATCGTTCTTCTTCTTCATCTCCCTCCTCTTGTCAAACAACGTATCCATGTCTGAATCATCAATGTCGCGGATGGTCAGCGGTGCATATTTCCCATCAATCTTTGCTTAGAAAGTTTCTGCTACTTCTGAATTCTTTAGTTTCTGGAGATTTATCTTTATTCTTGTTTGGTTATCTGTTGTGACATTCTTTTAGATGTAGGCTGAATGTCATCATCACCATATCATTGTCACTTCCAATGTCCTCTACGTAAAAGCTTCGAGTCTTAGCGAGTGTATGCGCTTCTTTACAGTATCTAGTCGATCTGATATCCACTTGGACTGTCCATTCTTTAGATACTAGAAAATTTCAGGAGCCTGAGGTATCTCCCGTATGTCTGTGCATTGCAGCACCACACACATTTTTCTTTTCAGTTCCTGCAAGCGTCCTCGTCTATCTTGGCATTAAAATCGCCTTGTACAGCCAGAATGTCTTTCGTCGGTGTTTTATCCACATCTTCTTGTAGCTGGTCATATAATTCTTCCACATCTGCGTCATCATATTCTGATGTTGGAGCGTATGCCTAATTGATGATAATGTTGAATGGAGTTGCCATGAGGCGAATGGTGATGAGCCGGCTGGAGACTAGCCAACAGCCCATGACGTGTACTCACGCTGACCTTGTGGAGAAGGAACCCAAATTCCTGCTCATGTTTGTCCTCTCTGCCCCTGAAGTACAGTTTGTGGCCTTCCAAAGTAATTGTTTCTCCAATGTTCTTATATCGTACTTCAAAGAGTCCTATGATGTTTTAGCTGTATCTGTTCATTTTATACGTACTCTCCTTTAGCTGTCCCGCTGCTTGTAATGTTCATACATCCTAGTTGCAAATGGTGATGTTATTCCTGACGCGAATCTTGCTTCTCTGTGCACCAGTCGCATACGTTCAACATCCTCTCTGGTGCATTACGCACTGCGCAGCCCTTGTTAACATGGGTGATGACCAAGCCGGTATGGGATAAGTAGTTATTGTCATTTTTGATGTGGTGTGTCTAGGGCAGCTGACGCGTGGCGGAGCCCAACCCTTTCCGAGTCTGACCGCATCCGATTACTTGCAATTAGGTGGTTCACCTTGTTCATGAACATGTAGCTGTTGAACTGTTGGCAGTCCTTCCGCTTGGCCGTTGACTTCGTTTCGGAAGTTCTTGCGCCCAGTGATACAGTGTTAACATCACACATAAGACAGTATGATGCATATAAGAGAGTATGGCACGTTTACAAAGTGATCAAGAAAAAAATCTTCAGATAAGGTAATTTATAAATGATTTTTGTTTTCTTAAAAGTGCAATAATATTTTTCTAACTTCTGTTATCTTACTCTCCGTAGTTTTGAATTTGGTGTCTGCGTGCATGTATGTGTATTAAAATAAACCAAAACCGAAAGACTGTTTCGCATAAACTAAAGTTCGTGTTGTTTACGTGCTCTGTCATCAGAATTAATAATGGTTGTAATTAGTATTTCTTTACCTTGGTGCAACGATAAAAAACATTACTTCTGATTATACATGCTATTAGCAATTTCATCGAAGTAGTGCGTGATATTATGTGTGTTTGTGTCAGCGAGTTATATGATAAGAGAGAGAGAGATACAGACGCGGACAGACAGGACATGGCCTGTAGTCCCACCTTGACATAAATGATACAAGTATATGTTGATATGCTCGTACATATTTTGAATGATATAATAGATCATACACATACCTGAACCATATTGTATCAGTAAAGATACCATTAGAACAGTACAGTAATTTCTGGACACAGACATCTTGCTCATCTAAAAGGCACAAAATATAAATACACTTATCCATTATATACCTAAACCTCTCTAACGTAACAATATAGCGCAGATTGGCAAAAAATGAGTTCTTGAATGGTGTGGTGTTAAATAAACAATGACTTTTCATTTTACATATGTTTGCTATAGAAGTCACATTTGGTATACTTTTATATCCAAGTGGATTATTTGAACATGGTAAAACTAACTTCTTTGCTACAAAATTATGGATTCCACCCAATCGATAACATTTCCTGATAGAGCATATTTTCATTATTTAACACATTATATTATAGGTATACAAAAAAAACATATTAATGAATGTTTGACAGAGCAGATATCATCAATTTAATTCATTTATTATAGCATTTAATGGAACGTTCTAACGGAACATAAATTATAATAGTTAAAGTATGTTCAAATAAGAAATTTATTGTAGTAAAATTATAGAATGAAATAATTATGTTAACGTCTTCGTTTGTCATTGTGTTAGAATTTATTATTTTGCTGTTGCTTATGGGGAATCGGTTCTGAGACGATATTTCCCAAACCGAGTTATTAACTAATTTTTTGGAATAGATGTTATAATTTTCAGTTTTTTTACTGGACTTTATTGTACCATGCGTAACTTTTGTAAATTGGACCACATCCTTTTTCTTAGTATAAGTAGTTCTCGGGATATTCTGATATATAAGTGCACAGTATTTTGAGATATTACTATTTTGTATTAGGTGTTTGGGTCGTGTTTCTCTTTTCTTGTTTGAGATATAAGAAGTCTATTTGGAAATGCTTCCTGGTACGTTATATGAGAAAAATGAACAAAGCCATATATGGATGAAAACGAGACTAGTGATGTTCGCTTACTGGTTAATTAGGAAAAATATAGTTTGTAGTGTTCGTGCGTTTAAGAACCCTTCATTTCATAACGACTGTTGCCTTGAGGTAATTGGAAGTATAAGCAACAATGTATCCCTAGCCTCACTCACACAGGTGCTTGAATCGATCGGTGCTAACCCATTTGCTACAAGTCACAGAAGATAGCTGAAACAACTGTTCTAGCTTGTCAATCATAGAACGGCCCTGTCTTAAAGACGAATGCACATATAAACTGTACTGGTATTAATTTAGTACGCAACAGGCGTCTTCTGAAATGTTCAAAACCTTTCTTGATAAGTGTTAAGCTTAACATACCACTCTTACATTGACATAATTGATTTTTGAATAGAACTAGTGAATACTTTACCAATTGTTGTGTTCTGGGCATGGATAGAAAATATGGTAATAATTTATTGTTTACCAAAGGAAATTTAAGTGGAAAATATAGTACATCGTTGGGGTTCTCGATCCAAATTGTATAACTTATCTAGTACGTCAGTTTCCTAATCTGATTAAAATAAGATCTCCACTGTTATACATAAAGATTTGATAGCGAAAACATTTTGGTCGTATTCTGGCCAACAATGTTATTACTATGATCGCTAAATTTATAGCCAATCTGATGAAGTCTTATTACTTCGCGTTTAGAGACCGAGCAGAGTGGATGAAAGGCATAAATGTGTGCTAAACGATTAGATTCACTTTCAGAGTTTGAAACATGCATTTCCATTGGTTACTTCAAAAGTCACCAGAACATAACCCCGAAGCGGCCGTCGTCAGATTTTCAGGTAAGAAAGGGAAGATCTGATTTTCATCAGACTGACAATTCCTGGACTCAGTTTTCAGCAAAGAACTCTTTATTATGTAGGACCGCTATAATCACCATTTATATATTAGAACACAGATGATGTAAAGTAATACTCTGAAACATGTAGCATGTGTTCCGTACAAACGATAACGTATCCAAATCATTAGATGGCACGGGGCATCTAGCAGTGACCATAGCAACATGATGTCGATTTATACCAATTATAAAGCGGATATATTTTCATGTTCACTCTTCAACCCACATTTTAATAAATAAACCTATCCAATATAAATATTTTAATAAGAGAAAGGACATTAAAGGAACGAAATATTCCATAGATTTCTAAATTTCATCATTATAAATTAAGTGTCATATGTTGAAGATTTGAATGATCCCAAATCTTTAATTACATAATGTAAATGAAATCATACCAAGATAAATAATAGATTAAACTTGAAGTTTACTGAACATAAATATAATCTCCACCTATGTTAGCAGTTTGTAGTATCTGACATTTGATGTCAATACGAAAAATCCTGTAATAAAGCGATCTACTGGTTAACATAAACTTGAGTTTGTGGGTCAGATTGCTTTATGTGGCACAAGAAAATCTACCTAAGGGAATCATGTCTCAGCATCTTTTCGAGGCAAGATAGTGGCCCTAAAAATGGCCGTTGAGTTTTGCTAACCAAATCAAGCTAACATAATAGGCATTTCACCGGTCTTCTTCTTTTCTCATAGCCGGGCCGTACAGCAAGATTCTCCTCAGGCGGTCTTGCCTCTCCACATGACTCCTTCGCTTTCAAATAGGTGTATCAGTCATTTGTGTGATAGCCCATGATGATTTCGCATACATTAGACAGTTACGTTTAATCTGCATCCAATATATGAATCGGGATGCATCCGCGCTTGCTAACATCTGACATGCAACTTTAACTCTCCAATGATCAACATTCTAAGCATCTATATCGTTGCTGAGAACGCGTGAAACCAAGACACAAGTCACTGGTGTGAGTAATATAAAATTGGATAGAAACAGATTGATATGTTTCACCAATCAAATAAGCGTTACAAAATTCAGACACACCGCATTTTCTCTTTCAAGCAGACTAATTCTCTGTAATGTCACGTGCAATATATAGGTGCGGTAGCGTTTGTGCACAATGAATAATTTGAGTATGGCTGAAACATTGAAAACGATGTATAGGGGTGCATCTTCGATGAAGACGAGGATTGATAGAATGACGTGCAGGTGTGAGTACGCGTATGTGTGTTTATCCATGGTGCACAAAATTAAGTCAAAGAACAAATTTTCTTTGTTTAATTGAATTTTATAAATCGCAATGAAATTTCAAAAGACGAAAATTTCATTTTATAGTTCTTTCACGTTTTGTCTCTCTGTTTGAATTTCGTCAGATACACGGGATAATCTTCGTCATCACTTTCTTCTCATGCTCTGGATTTCTTGGGTTTTCATTTGTCTCAAGATCTCTCCTCTGCCTCCTATTTTTTTTTGGTTGATTGTCTTTTTTCTTAGGGTACATTGAAGACCATTACCATTTCTCCTGACAACTATAGCAAGTATGTAGACCTCTGTCTCTCTTTTTTCCTGGTTTTTCTTTTGACTGACTACGTGGGCGATCTAGAGCTGCACATATGTAGCAAGTATGTTGACTTTTACCTAGAAGGTGACGTAGTCGGTTGTCTTCTCTGAAGTATGTTTTCGTATAATGTCCCTTAGTGATCTCATCATTTGGGAAAGATGTGATGACTCTTCCATCTACACCGCTTGATAATTTAATGAATAATGTCGACTCTAAGACACAAACCCTATCTATATGGAATCCTCTGCACATAAAATCTAGTTAAGCCAAAGTTTTCAATCGTGAGAAAACGATCGCACGAATTAAATGGGAAATGATAAAACATTAAGAGGTAACGACGTGGTATATTGCCTCAGATGCAAGAGCAAATGTTGGATCAAATCCATGCCAGCGATTTTGATGTCTATATGAACCCTAGTCAACGCCTTCCATGTCTACTCGAAGGTCACGAGAGTCTACTTCTTGTCAAGGTTGACCAGTAGTTCCCAAAAATCATTACCACAAACAAGAGACGCACAAACATATTTTCAGAAAATTTAGATATTTCGATCCACCTCCTTTAGGTAAATAGTGAAATTTAAAGAGTTCAAGATCGACGTGCCTCCCCAGAAAGCAGAACCATTCATCACCGATTTGTGGGATTCCTTTCTAGAGAAAAAGCAAACTGAAACGATTGTTTGAGACTTTCCGTTCATCAATAGATATTGAAGTCACCCGTCTGGATCAAATTCAGCACCCAAGTAGAACTGACACCCTCTAAAGACGTGGACAAACTTCAATACACTCAGCATTCCAATGACGATTTTAGAATTACCGACGTAAAAGCTACACTTCACATGACTCTTGTTTCCCCTCAGAAAGAGAGCGGACAAAGAAAAATGTAATTGATGGACGAGATTTGCAGTTGCAAATGCAGCATCGTTCCCATAAACAATGTCTAGAATCAGTTGTTTTTAGACCGGATAATTGGTGTAACCCAACATATGCCGACAATCGCGATACTGCAGAATGAAAAAGAGATTGGTACAAGATTCAAAACTCAAGCATATCAAAACAATAAAAAGAAGCAGACCTCTCTGTTAAGGGAAGCAGGCATATCGAAAGACACAGCCGGTGGCATTCCTGAAATGTACCTACTTCATGATATCTTGAATCATACTACAAGCTGAAAGTGTATCATCAAGTAGATTTGGACCTCTAGTGCTACGAGAACCAAATTTTCCAGACCTCACGTCTATCACCATGAGGAACAGTTCGATGCCAATATCACCGTATATCTTGAATGAAATTATTATTTTGAGAAATGTGGCCGAGTATATTGCAGTGGGAACAACTCATTTATTGCTGAAGGAGATGCTGGGTTTGCTTAATCTCTAAACCCTGCATTCCAAAAGACCAGAACTAATTAATTTACCGTATTGCCAGCGAACCTTTGTCAATCCTACTTGATGCAAATAACAGCGCAAAGTGCTTGCATATTATTGCGATTGTGCTCTGCCTGTGAACGTTTCGTACTCACCAAGAATGCCAAGGATCACGTATATCAAAGAAATAATTTATGCCATATTTGTCACCAAGTCATTGACTTTGAACATTAGTGCTGCATCCAAACATTTAACCCTAAACAGAAGGATGGATCGAATAAAAGCACACAAGTGCATTCCATCTTTTATGCTTTTAAATGTATTCAACATTCCGGCATTCGCATTCGTACATTCTGCGTCGCTCATGGCACTTACGCGTAGCGCACCCAATATCACATGTATTTTCACATTAGCAAGATTCCAGGAAGACCACTAATGGAGCTAAAATCATCTAAATGCACCTGGAACAAGTAGTGTTTAAGCAGTCCATGAGTTATTTGGCCATGCCTCTGAGTCGAAGGTCTTAAATGTTTGAAATGACAAATATCCAAAGGTATTTTTCTACAAGATTACAATGCCAAAAACAATCAACACGCAGTCCGTCTATATTTGCCTGATGCTCACTATTACGACCAAGACAATATGCACACAGAACAACATGGATACTATTATGCTTGCTACCACTCTTATGCTTATAACTCCTTTTTTACTTTCAGGAAGTATTGTTAAAGTATTGTCATTTCGATGTTCAAAATTTACATCCTTGCTGTGGAAACTTTAAACAATTTCTATTAAGCACAGATGAATCAAGTCTTTGAAGAAAATTGCTAAAGTTACCATAATTTGTGTGTTCCTTAGTGTACCGAAAGGGATGCATACCCGAAAACACACTTACCATCACAAGCTCTAAAACATTCACCAAACATCGTTACTCTTTTAAAATTGTGCGTTGATTACATTATTTGTGCTTCAAAGAAGACAAATGGATCCAAAGTGCTAGAAATGGAGAGGGCGAAAAGAAAAATTGAAATATTTTGGCGGATGTTTTGGTCATGGAAGATCCCCATATCATCTACGAATTTCTTGGATACGTATTTCCCTGATTCCATACCTATTACCGTCAATGACACACGAAAAGCGAATTCTTATAGTACACCATGAAAAACTGTATGAACAAACTTATCATCTACGACTGAAGTTAGAACAAGAAGAATACAGTGGCCGAAATGTAGAAGAATAAGTACAATTGTCTTTTCAAAACCGAATCCGATTATAGACGCATTGTGAAAAGTTACCACAGAGTGAACGTGAATTTCTGGACCGTCGCGATATTTTATACGGAGGAAGAATGAGTGATATACAATTGCTGTCCTACGTAAACTAATATCAAGGAGAAGAAATAAAATGGATTCATGTGTATTCGTTCCATCTGCGGGTGTGCCAACAGGGTCCCTACAAATGATGATACAACACATTGGCTTGGAACACATTTGTAGATACGAAGGGTTGATCAAATGCAAAGTAATTCCGCCCTTGCCAAAGTCACGCTGAGTTGCTTGTGGGGAAAAAAATATAACAAGGTACGCTTTTGCTTAAGTCGGAGCACTTGGCATAATCCTGCCACTATTACGAACTAGTGAACAACAAAATAAAACGGAAGTAAAAAGTGGGGGTCGTTCTCGAAGATTTGACATTGATTAATCACGAAGAAGTGCGAGAGTTTGCGCTTGTCGAAGAATTTGAAAATGTCACCATTGTAGCCTACGTGACCACCTATGATTGTTTAAAATTCTACGAAGCTTTACACCTTTAGGATATCGAGTCTTGTACTTTGACAACGACAGCTGCTTCTATATTCATCACCTTGATAAACCTCACCAGCACATCGAAGGAGATTGTTCATGAGCATGGACGGACGATAATCCCGAAGACAAGATTTTGAGTATTGTCAGCGGCATTTCCGAAACTTAAATATACCAATACGCACAGAAAAACCATGAGACTCATATGATAAAATGCATACCAACTGTAAAGACAGAGGTCTGACACTGAGCCATTAAACGAGTCAAGTGTAGAACATATGCTTACTCGACTAAACTCTACAGTCTGAAGAGAATCATTAGTCTTGCGCGACTACCTTAGATCAGCACAAAATTGTACAGTTACAAAACCACCAAATTATCATTCATCCTTTCAAAAAAAATACCAAATCGTGTGCTAAAAAGACGTGAGCGATATTTCACTACGACTACAAGCGCAGAGTTAGAAAGATTAATCAGTTCGCACCGACACAAGACAAAGAATTCAGTGATAAACACGAGTGTCATCGATGTACTATGTCATGTTCTCTTTTATACTACCATTAGTATCAAAGAGAGCAATGACATGCATCTAAAGGATGAAATGGTGATACATATCATTACCGTACTCCTTTCCTTCTGATTTTCATAGTAGACATAACACCGTGAGTGTATCACCCGACAGATCCTATTTGTCAATACCTTTATAAACAACGCATGATTGTCAAAGGCACCTCGACGAAATGCCTTCGTGGAAAAATAATAAACGTTGCATGTGGCTTTTCTAGCTACTGCGAGAGAGACTTTGAAAGTAGATTCCAGACGCTTAAGAGAAAATTGCCCAATGTCCGGACCTACACCCGAGCAATAAGCCAGAGCTGGATATATCTACTTGAAAAAAGGACATGAAGTCAAGTGTTTGTTTCATTTGTGATGTATGACTTCAATAAAGGGACCAGAATGAAACATCTGACATGTGACATCCTAGATGGCCTGACAATACTTTCCTTTGGTTATACCTAGGAAGTAATATTATCTTCTTCAAGCTGAATTAAGCGTTCGCGCACAGGTACCCAGGATATCCATCTATTCAGTAACGCACCAACGGATAAATCCCCCGTTATGATAAATTTTCTCAAGGAGCACGACATCTACTGTAAAACATCGGTTATAAAAAGCACACGTATATTGCGCACCCAGCCTTTCTCCATTCACTTTAATACAAAACCTATGTATAACACGCACCCGGATTTCTTTCTTTTGCGTGTGTAGATATTTGAGAACATCAGAGTTTAATCGGCTCGGTGCATAATTAATAAATGTCAGAGCTATAGCCAACAGGACATTCCTAAAAATCATTTTGATGATATTATGACGGAACAGTACCGGTATTTATCACTAAAATATAGCTACCGGTATTTGGTTTAATAATGTATATGGTACCCTACATTAAAACTTCAGCAAAGTTACATCAAAGTATAAAGCGCACCCCGATTGTTGAAAGAAAGTTTACATTACAAAGATGCGTATTATTCTCAAGATTACGGTAATCTTTGCCACATTTTCCATACATACCTGCCTCAGCGCAGTTAAAATTTTGCCTGGATCCAGTTATTCACTAAAGGATGTCATGTCAATGCACAAATTGTCATTATGTACCGAAAATAGCTTGCACAGTTATTAAAAGTTAGCCGCTCAATCCTGAACGTCAGTTAGTGTCTCGACGAAAAGTCTATTTTAAAAATCTATCTGCGAAGCATATCAGTTTCATAGGTTTACAAATTTACTCTGGGATGGATCATGTATACATCGTAACAAATTTTACCAAGAGTATCTATTAACTTTCAAGATATTTAAATTAACTTTGCGTCAATCTGTTAAAAGTCTTCTAGAAAAGTTATCAACCAATTGAAATATTAGCACTACCATAAATAAGGCTTCCGTTAAATGTATTCGCTGAAGAAATATTCGTTCTCATTACCGTGCTTAAAAGTTAAGAAAACTAACGTACAACCTGAAATATGCTACTGTTTCAATTTCAAAAAGTTGACTTGTTTACAACATTCTTTCTGTACAAAGTAAACGAACAAAAATATAATCAAATAACGTGCAAAAAAGATGATAAAAAACACGGGCTACGTCTCAGCTCTTGATTTTAATTCTGCTGAATTATATAAAAAAGCAGTATCGTGTCAAACATTAAGTATATTCTAGCCGTAATCATGATGTTGTTATAAAGGGTCCATTAATTATATTTGTAATTGCAAATGACTACCACAGTTATGTATAAATTTCCCATTGTATACAACTTCATTCGGTATTAATGAGAACACCTATTTATATTGAACTTATATAGTTGATATAGTTGCAATTTTAAAGATAAAACTATAAGTTTATTAGTTCAAGCAAGCCCCAGTTCAGTACAAAATCTGGATATCAAATAACTCGAATTCTTGATCAGTTTGTCAACTGAGGGAAACTATAACTAAATTATTGTTTATCCTGGATGTTTTTAATACCGGATGAATTCATATACTCAAAGAAACGAAAAAGAATACACAGAAAGGATGAGTTCAAATAACTATGGTGATGGGTATAGAGGCCTATCAATTTATCATTTCAGTAAAAGATCATAGTCTCGCTTCTATAACATGTCTAAAGTTTAGAACAGTTTGGGCTTTAATAATAATCCACTTTAAAATAACTGAAACGATTTCTTACTATACATTTTCAATTATTCAAAGTGACAAAACACCAGTTTTAGTTTTAAGAAATGCGGTCGTACTTGATGCAAATACATCTTTTAAAGCTGAGGCTAATGGGAGAGCATCGTTAGTAGAGATGCGTAGTTTATGTGCATTTCATGGTAGCTAGGACGAGACATCATAGTTAATTGAAATGAACAATAATATCTCGGACAGAATGTTGAAAATTAGTTTCAAATGAAGCTGGTGTGCACAGTGAATAAAAAAAGATAGACAAGCAGACAGAAGAGACAGAGAGTATTTTCCAGCTGAAATCTTTTCTTAAAACTTGTAAAATTTCACATTAATTTAGTAAGATTCAGGAAATTATGTCACGATTACAGGCATGATTAGAAAACGTTTGGAAAACCTTTGTCCCGTGTTTAATTCTCCAAAAAATTATTCGTAAAACGTCATATGCATAGGTTTCTTTTTTATTGGAACGTCTACATTCCTAATCCGTATCAAGCTCATTCTTTCGGCCGGCTTGGGACTAAATACATATCTGGCTTTGTCCATGTACCATACTAGCAGTGTAACGTTTGTTGGATGAATGAGAATACAATATTTAATAAAGTTATATCTATTATCATCATCGTTATTCAGAACGTGTATTTCGTAAAACTTTTTATACAGAACGCAATCACTAACATTATACATTGTGGCCTTAATATTCTCAAATAGATAGTGAAAATATCAACAAAATATAGATATGTGCTACATACCACAAGAAAGCACCGCTCTACTTTTCACATAAATTCACTAAAACTCTCGTGTAGGAAATAAAAGCTCTTCACTTGCATATATACACCGCAGATAAATGCACAAAATTTGTTTACTCAGTAACGAATAAACGATTATTTAACTGTCTTGTTCATAAGTGCCACAACCTGCCTAATGCACATAATAATCTATTACAGGTAAAAATAGGCATACTTGTATAAAGCACATGCAAATTGCGATATGGAGAAAAAATACAGCATGTATATAGATAGCTATCTAAGGCCACGTCTGAAACAGTAAGAGATCGACGGGTGCATATGTGGACATATGTATGTAGATATTCGCGTTATTTAAGCAACTGGTTGGGGGTTGTTTCGTTAGCACAATCGATATTGTCGCTGAAATGCTAGCAAAGTAGATGTGGGGACTCGAGTTATAATCAAACTCCAGCAATATGGATGAATAGATAGGATCAAGCATTACATTGTAATATAACATCAGCTGTCATATTTGTCCAATATCATAAAACTATACAACATATGGCAGGTATCCAAATTGCATAAAAGGCTAAGATTTCATATATATATATATATATATATATATATATATATATATATATATATATATATATATATATATATATATATATATATATATATATATATATATATATATATATATATATATATATATATATATATATATTTATATATATATATATATATATATATATATATATATATATATATATATATATATATATATATATATATATATAAAACTGACATCAACAATAAATGTAAACCACTGATGGAAGAGTATGCATCAACTTAAGGATAAGACTTATGTGGCACAACCCTCCTCCACTTATTTGTGTCAGGTTAAGATGGTTTTTTGCTATATTTATCTAGAGGTGATCGCCGACGGTGTAATTTGGCAGGAACGAATTAATATCAATAAATGTATGAAACGGATGGGTGGAATGAATAATGATATGATATGATTTGATATATAGAACAGAATAACACGAGCTCCAGTTACAAATAAAGACAAAATTTAAACAAAATTCAAAACAAGTTTTAAAAGCAAATGATATAAGCGTTACAATTTGGAAAGATACACTTTTTTATTTTGAATCATCTTATTCAAGAAATTTGAAAATACAAATAAGATTATAAATATTGCCGATTATGTTGACAGTAGATTCAAATCATTATTTAACCGAGTGAGAGATCAAATGACTCTGCCTTTAAAAGATTCATAACCTGGTATATCGGTTCAGTCCAAGGTCCACTCAGACTGTTCCTCTTGACTATCTTATGTCGAAAAGTCTGGGTCTTCCACTTTTTATCTTTCTTTTTTTTCCGAATTTTCCGATATCTCGCCAATATGGCAGTTCCAACTTTATTTAATCCTTTTCTGAGTTAAAAATTGTGTGTCTTCATTAAGCTATCTCACCTTGTATTTTCAAGCTTTGTGGTGTTTCTCAAGTTCTCCAGACAAGCGTTTCCACTTGGATGTATTTACGAGAAATTTTCTTGTCAAATTCCCCGAGTCACATAAATTCTTATGTTCGTTTCCTCTTGAAGAAAAGCGTAGACTGATTTTCCCAAATCGCTGTTAGCACAAATAAGCTGATACATTTTGTGTGAAACCACGCCACTTCGACAGAGTCTTCAAACGGAATGAAAAGAAAAAAGTTCCTGCTTCACAAACCTCGAAATACTGCAATTCGTCTGACAATAACGGTTACCCAACTGTCCATGGCTGCCTTCAAAAATGTCAGTTTTCCATGCAGATCAGAACTTGAACCCAATCATGGTAAGTTTAAACAAACGCAGCCCTTTATTAAATATCGATATCTGCTGACAGGCATGAACCAATCAGTACAGTATGGCTATATAAACAACAAAACAAGAGATCGACTTAAAACTTTGATCTTTTACACCTTATCGATAATGATAGGAATGAAGCCTGGGAATAGAGCAGATAGGTATTTGGCATTGGGATCAACCAGAACACATTAAACCGATCGAGGTCATCTTTGGAAATACATAAATGGTATTCGGCGAAATGCCCTTGGCTATAAAAATACTTCATGGCATTCAGCAATATCTATCTTTAAAATAAAAAATAAATGTGATCTTGCAACAAAACAATTTCTGTCAAGTCACAGTAGCCTGCCAAAGAAACAATCAGTTAAATTTCGGACACAACGCATATTGGTTGTGACCTTTATAGAGCGTGATCACAGACGTGTTGAAGACCGTACCAATTCTGAATGTACAGTTATTAAAATAAGTTATATGTTCTTTGAAGTCATCACATCTTTCCAGTACAATAAGCGATGGGTTATAGGTTCCTGTCTACACTAGAGATGTCCCACTACATTTATATTACTCTCTCTCTCTCTCTCTCTCTCTCTCTCTCTCTCTCTCTCTCTCTCTCTCTCTCTCTCTCTCTCTCTCTCTCTCTCTCTCTCTCTCTCTCTCTCTCTCGCTCTCTCTCTCTCTCTTACTCTCTCTCTCTCTCTCTTTCTCTCTCTCCCCCCTCTCTCTCTCTCTCTCTCTCTCTCTCTCTCTCTCTCTCTCTCTCTCTCTCTCTCTCTCTCTCTCTCTCTCTCTCTCTGCATTATTATTATTTTACTCAAAGCTAAATGGCTCAAAAGACTTCGCAACAAAAAGAGTCGCGAGGCTACAAACTGCCTTATGGGCCATGGCTGAACAACATGATACCCAACACAAGACCAACAATAACCAGCTCATGCCATTTTGTGACTAAAGGGGTCAGAACAAACGAATAATGATAAGAAATTCAAAATATTGTGTATTATTAAATTCAAAATATTGTGTATTATTTCTTATCTTTACAATTTTAAATTACAATTTTTGTTGAACACAATATACAACCTTGATATATAAAGTCATGGTCTTGTACTCTACAAAACATACAATATTAAATAATAATACGAATCCCACTTACGCAGTATATATATATCAATGACACAGGACTTCATTTAGGCTTTGAGCATGTCCTTAAACAGCTTATTTTTGCCTTTTCTGGAACGCTTGACTTCAGTTAGTTCCCCATAAAACAGTCTCTTCGGGATTCGCTCATCAGCTGACATGGCCAGCCAGCGGAGCTGTGATCTTCTGAGTATGGCATGGACGCTTGTCATCTCAGCACTCTGGAGCACTTCTGTGTCAGGAATCTTATCATACCATTTGATGTGGAGCAGTTTTCTGAGACAGCGCAAGTGCAAGGAGTTTAGCTGTGTTTTATGACGACTGTACACCGTCCACGTCTCACAGGCGTACAAGAGGTAGGGCAGTGCTATTGCGCGGTACATCCTTGATCTTGATTTTCAGGCTGATTATTCTTCTATTCCACACAGAGTTGTAGGGTCTGCTGAAGGCTAAACTTACGCGAGTCATCCTGAGGGTGGCCTTTTCATCGATGGAGATTGTGCGTGACAAGGTTCTGCCACGTTAATTGAACTTGTCAGCAACTGCGAGCTTTTGGCCATTGACAGTAAAGATTGTTTCGGTGTAGGGGATTCATGGTGCAGGCTGGTACATGATTTCTGTCTTCGTCGTACATATTGTGAGTCTGAAGTCTGTGCAGGCTTTGGAGAAGCGATCCATACTTTCTTGCATGTCAGATTGAGTACAAGCATTTAAAGCACAGTCATTAGCAAAGAGGAGGGCGCAGATTGTGTCTTCCTGGACTTTGGTTATTTTCCGCAGTCTTCTCAGGTTGAAGATGTTCCCATCTGTCCTAAACCGGATATCGATGTTGTTATTCTCAGAGAAAGCGTCGGTCAGCATCATTGTGAGCGTCATGCTGAACAAGGTCGAAGCAGGAACACAAACCTGTTTGACACCATTTGTCACTGGGAAGGGTAGGGATAACTCTCCTTCATACTGTACTTTAGCGAGCATTCTATCGTGGAATAGTCTGACCATGGTGTTGAACTTCTCAGGGCATCCGAACTTTGCCATAATCCTCCACAGACCTTCACGACTCACAGTGTCAAAAGCCTTGGTGAGGTCCACAAAGTTGGTATAGAGGCCGACGTTCTGCTCTTGGCATTCTTCCTCGAGTTGTATGGCTGCAAAAGTCATGTCCACGGTGCCTTGATCCTGTCTAAAGCCTTGCTCCAGGTGGACGGTTAGTCGCTTTACCAGAATTCTGGCCAGTATCATCCCTGCTATGGATAATGGGGAGATGCCACGGTGGTTGTCGCATGCTTGCCGGTTCCCCTTCCGATAGGAGAGGTAGACAATATAGTAGTCTTTCAACTCCTGCGTAAATCTCCCCTGGTTTCACATTGACTCGAATTGGTCAGTAAGCTTCTGTGTCAGTAGGGTACCATCAGTTGCGTAGACTTCTGCTAAGATGGAGTTAAATTCCGGGGGTTTGCCACTAGATAGGCTTTTAATTGCCTTCATTACTTGTGAGACTTGGCGAATCTGAGAGGAAAGCGTTGGTTGGAACCTTGGGCAGCGACCGATATCTTCAGCGTTTATGTAGAAAGGACGGTTGAAACTCTGTAAAAGTGTTCTGCCCAGCGTTTGAGAATCTCATCCTTATCAGTGATCAGTGTGTTCCCATCTGCACTGAGGAGGGGGGAGATCCTGATTTAATGGGACTGTAGATTGTCTTGATCGCCTCTTAGAACCACCAATAAAACATGGATGAATGGTTCTTGTTTGCATTCTACATGAACATAGATTGGTCTAGATTTAGTCTATCCGAGACAACAAACTTTATCGTTTTGCTGTGAGGCTAGGAAGATGAGAAATGTCATAAGGTAATGAAAACCTGTCAAAAAGTGAAATTTTTTCAATCATCTTTGCAAGATTCCAATCTTCAACTTCTTTGCGGACCATACATATAGTTGAGCAAGACTATAAATTATATTTGCGGTTTACGTCGAAATTAGCAGACACTGTACGCATGGTTACTTTTCGCCTACAAAACAAAACACAATAAACGTATTGCTATCACCAATCACTTTGGAAAATGCAACAATCGACCAGATCCCTTGTTTTTCTTCTCGTTTATCATTACGTCTGCTACCCTATTTGTATGACAAAGAAGTCAACATTAAAAGACTTTTGGCGGAAATACCATTATGGTATGATCTTAAATAAAAAATAATCGGTAAAACGATTTTCAAGATGACTGCCATGATGAATATCTTGTATTGTCTTCCAGATATCATAGTTAGCTGTCTCGTGAAAATCCCATAGTCACATGAATATCCATTCAGGAAAATTAAAGACAGGATTCTCAGTAAGTTATATTTTATGTCAGATCAAGACCATTTTGATTTAGTGGCAAGGAGATATCACAAGTCTTCTGGTGAATACACAATACTGATATAATTTTCCATCTAGGAGTAGTGGCAAAATTTTCAGAATGGCTGCTGCTATGGCACCCATACTGGATATCAGATTGACACAATTTTTGTTTGATCCCAACTAGACATGACAAGTCTTCTGGTGATCACCCAGTACCGAAAAGATGTTTATTCATAATTATCATTAACAAGATTTTCAAGATGAGTATGTTAGTACCCATTTTAGTCTAATAGGGTTAACAGGATTTCAAGACGGCTGCTGTAGCATTATATATTCAACGTTTGAGTGGAATCATGTTGATTAAAGACCAACTTGATAAGAAGACGTCTGTACAAATTTGTACATCGTCAACATTTACCTGATCGTAGGTCGTATTTTGACACTGTCAACATTACTATAAAAGCTGATCTGGGAAAAAATAATCATGTCACCAAAGAGAAAGTCATAGTGAATTTCCATTGTAGAAAGCGATTACACTAACGATTTTAAGTCATGTATCCTGTGTACCAGTGAGTCGCTAGACAAAGAGATATGCGGAAATCGGCTTTTCGTTCAATGGCGTCTATTTTGAACACGTTGATGACACAAGGATTGCACTCCTTGAAAGATGCCGCTTGACGCGTGGCAAATAATTTTGCCAAAATTTCATGTCACCATCAGCAAACAAAATCCCATATAAGCTTTCATGAAAGCAGGCAAAAATTCCTTTCCTCAAACGGACAAAAGGCATTTTGGCTCGACTAGAAACCCTTGTAAATGTCCTGGACATTGCTGAGCGAAGCATTTCTGCTTCCCTGACACAACAGCAATGCAAGGCAGAAAGAGACCATGAAGACACCCCTCCAGAGGACTTCATACCCCATCGCTAGAAAGACTATGAAAAGAAAAATAATCCCAGAATTGGATGTATTTGATTACTAAATTACACAGAGAAGAGAGAGAGAGAGAGAGAGAGAGAGAGAGAGAGAGAGAGAGAGAGAGAGAGAGAGAGAGAGAGAATAATGCAGCGAGTCTTGCACACGTTCTAAGTCGGAACTGGATCTGTTTTCCATGCCACACACTATGATAATGATACTAGAATCCCCATGGGTAGAATTTCATCCCGTCTCCTCTTTGACAGATTCAGCCCCAATCGAGTTTGAAATCAAAGGACAGCCTAAAATTTACAGTGATCTGAATAACAGTTACTTGTATCTGAAACTCAAAGTGATCAAAACGGATAACAGCTTGCCAGGAGTCGATGCCAGAGTATGTCCAGTCAACAATTGCATGCATTCCATGTTCAACAATTTGTACTTGAATAACAAACTTGAACAGAAGTATCATGGATACTTACCCTTAACAAACGTAAATGTACAATCTCTTCATGTACAAAAAGGAGGCCAGAAAACTCTGTGGATGCTTGCGTGTTATGGAAACCTAGCAAAATAGGTGAGAACAAGTTGAACAACACAACCATAACAGAAGCTGACGATCCTCACAATGTGGACTTTAGCTACCGTCGAAAGAAAATCCTGCAAGAACGTAGTTTAGAACTACGTGCGTTTACATATTGACATGTAGCTGCAAGACAAGTATTTGCAAAACATAGTGCATATTTACCTGAGACAGAATCGCCGAAGTGCAGCGTTCCATTTGATGGCTCATACAAACGAGCATGAAACCACCATCCAAGAAGCCACACCTGCCAATCCTTTATACTTTCAGGACTAGTGTCCAAGATCGAAGTCAGTCGTGATGGCAAAACCTTGTGTACCAGACCCTAGATTTGTTTTATGAAAATACAAACATATGCAGTAATGATACCCTTGTAAAGCCCTAAAATAGTTCTCCTTAAAACCTTGTGCATAGCTTCAGATAAATTTAGTAAATAATATCAGAATGAAATTTGGAAAGATATTTATTTCATCAAAATACCTCTGTCGAATCAAGCACACTATGGCATTGATGAACTAGTAAATCTGTACTTGATAATGTCTTATGGAAACCCCATAGTCATATGAATGTCCATTCAGGATAATTAGTGACAATTAGTGACAATATTCTCAGTATCCTCATTGTAATTCATATTTGAGGTCAGATCAACACCATTTTGATTTAGTAGCAAACAGGTATCTCATATCTTCTGGTGGATACTCAATATCGATATAATTTTTCATGTAGATGGAGTAGTGGCAAGATTTTCAGAATGGCTGCTATGGCACCCACCTTGGGTATCAGATTGATACATTTTGTGTTTATGCCCAACTAGTCACGACAAGTCTTCCTGTGAAAACATAATGCTGATAAGATGTTTATTCAGAATTATCATTAACTAGATTTCCAAGATGTATATGTGAGTATCCATTGCAGAGGATATAAGGCTAATAGGATTTCAAGATGGCTGATGTAGGAGTACATATTGGACGTTTGAGTAGAACCATTTTGATGAGATATTAAGACCTAACGAAATGAAATATCGATACGACCATCCATTCAAGAGAAGCAGAAGTAACATTTTTATTATAGCCACTGATGTGCCCATACTGAATTTCAGAGAAGCAGCAGCGTCGGTAAACCCTACAACGTTTTTACCGAGCCCTTACCGAAAAAAAAGTCCCTGACACTGTCTGAAAAAAATAGGTCGATAACGCTAAACCAAAGTCTCTATTATATTTCCATATGGTTTAGAACCAGTAATATAAATTGTATAGGTTACCAAGTTTTGTTATCCTATTGATGACGTATTTTTTCACTATTTAGTTTACATGCAAAGCAGCACTCAGTTGTTGTCGTTCACCCACCCCCCTGTTGCTGTGGATTATACAGACCAGATCTTGCATGTATAAAGCGAGGTAACTTCACAGAATAAATTAAATGATTTCCCCTGCCCGATGCATTTTCATCAACTAAACGTATCCGTCTGTCTGTGATTAACCGAATCTCTGTAAGTTTATTAAATTCCACTGTAAACTTAAAAAGACACATATCGTAATATAATAACAAGGTTTCAGTTTTTTTCCCATAGTATAACAGTCGCCGTTACAACCCTTTAAGCTAACTGTACAGTGTGAGTTAGTCATACAAGTATATGTTCGCTATAGGCTTTCAAACAGAGCGGCTTGCACATAGATACCTATTCTTATCCATTTTCCATGACGCAGCAGTTATTCCCGTCTTCATGTCTGTAATTTTCAATTATTTCGTTTTATACATACAAACAGCGATATATTTTAGTTGTAGACTGTGTAGTACTCCAAATTTAAGGATCAGAGAAGCAGTTATTAATTTAGCAGGGCTAAAGAAGGAATTGAACCCCATTATGCATATACTTTCAAACAGAAAATCTTGAGCACTAGCGGATGTGTTTATCGATTGTCCATGGATTTGTGCGCAGCGGTTATTTCCATATTCATACTTGTAATTTTAAATTATTTTGTTTTACATATACAAACAGTGATATATTTTAATCGGTTCATGCATATTAATGGTTATATATCATAATAAAATTATAATTTTGTTTTTATTTATAAAACCAGAGATCTAATGTTATTTTATGATAACGATATAATAATTTCTGAAACGTATATTTCTATTCAAGAGCGTTAGCTGAGTGGTAGAGTGTTGGAATTTTGGTACTGAACATCTTCAGTTCGACTATCATGACCTTCAGGGGTGAGTGTTGGTCCAGGGGTCGCCAAAATTTTTTATAATTGGGGGGCACCGCGCCTCCGGTTTCGATAAATTCTTCCTACGTCGCCACGTGGTGGGGTGCGTTTTGCACCTTTCACCCCATGGTGATTTGTGGGCTTTTTATCGAATTCGCAATGCCTAAACAGTCCTCTGAATTTCTAATATTTGGCTTTCGTCCATTAGAAATTCGCCGGGGGATGTGCCCTCTACAATAATCAGTAGCATGCATGAGCTCTCTACCCCATTGAAGGACCCCCAAAGAAACATTCAGAAAGAATGTTAGCCAAAAAGAAACAGAACATCTGTGTGTCCCATAACAGTCATAAGAGAGACGACAACGTCAGGACCCAAAGAAAGTCACACAGGCTATCAAGGGGTTCCGTGAAGAGTAGCCGCTTAGGATCCTACTGATTATTTTTGATACATTAAATTACATTACATCCATCCATCCATCCATCCATCCATCCATCCATCCATCCATCCATCCATACATACATACATACATACATACATACATACATACATACATACATACATACATACATACATACATACATACATACATACATACATACATACATACATACATTCATACATACATACATTACTGACAGACATTCATACATTACATTCATACAATACAAACAGACATACATACATACAGACATTGCATACATACAGACACACAGACATTACATGTATTCATACATATATACATCATACATACATGCATCCAACAATCCCTCCATCCATCCATCGATCCATACATACATACATACATACATACATACATACATACATACATACATACATACATACATACATACATACATACATACATACATACATACATACATACATACATACATATATGCATACATACATGCATGCATGCATGCATGCATGCATACATGCATACATACATACATACATACATACATACATACATACATACATACATACATACATACATACATACATACATACATACATACATACATACATACATACATACATACAGCAGCAGGGAGGGCGAACCCTACAAATTTTTGCGATAAAATCGATTCAAGCCTCAGAATGCCCAATGGAGCCTTCCTATGAAATCTCATATTTCAACCAAAACAAAAATAAAGACCCCATTTTACAAATGGAGCCTTAGCGATTTTGTCGTAAATATGTTGTCATAACCACCCTCAAATTGCTGCCAATAATTGCTATCATTGTTGTCATAGCCCTCCCTGCTGCTGGAAGGATTTTAGGGTTAATACAAATGATTGAACCGAATATTTGTTAGCTTTTCACAAACAGACTAATCGATAATACTTCACCACGTAGATCAATTAAATTATTTGACTGATCGGTGAGTGTAAAATTAATTCTAGTTAGCGAATCATTTTGACATTGCATATAGACTGGATTAGTCGGATTCTCAACAATTAAAAATCCTGGAAGAGCTATTGGCGTAAATGAATAAAGAATGTAACTTTGTCGGGCTTTATTTGATTGCTCGAGATTAATTTGATAGCTTCCTTCGATTACATCACACGTTAATGAAGCGCGATCACCGATGAAATGTCCACATTTTTCGGTACGATATGTCTACCGTCGCTGTTTTGAGAAATATCGTGAGTCAATATAGTTGGTTTGGGTTGTTTATTTTCCCATTCGTCATGGATTATTCTGAATCCCTCGTCGATGTCCGCTCTGAGATCTCTCTTCAATTCTGGTATGTTATATCCTGGTAGTTTAAACGTTGGAATATCTTCAACGGGGATTTTATATTTCTCTGCAAAAATATACTTAATTCAGGATCACCTGCTATTTCTTGAATGGTTCGAGAATGATATTTTTCTGCGTCATCGATAATTTTATTACATGTAGCTACCACGCTGATGAATTAGTCTTTAGTGAGAGAACCAGATCTTAGAGATACTAACAATAACGAAAGATCATTATTTATCGCTGTGAATCTATCAGTAATACGACGTTCATCTAACTCCTCATTAAACTTTTCATTCAACTTTTTCTTCAATTTCTCCTTCACCATTTCATTCCTCTCTTTCACCAATTTCTATATCTGCTTCTTCATGAACTTTAAAGTGTCAGCCGCGATCCCCTCACGAATCGCCTTGCCAAGGAGATTAGAAGATATACTCCTGCGATTTCGATTACTTTCTACTGGATTCACCGATGCTATCTTATCAGTGATATAATCAGACTTTACCGGCTCGGGTATGGAAGTGCTAGCATTTCTACCAGGTGGATCTTCGGGCCATCCTTATACTGTTCTTATTGAACTGTTATAAATATCCACAACATACCCAGGAGAGCTTATTTCAATTGCAGATGATAGTGTTGGTTCATGAACTGTTATCGCGATTTTTGATTCCCTTCTTGTAATAGATTTTATTCAACGTTGTAATTCATTATTAATTTGCTCAATTTGATAGGACCCAGTTGGTATTGAAACAACGTTCCAATCTGGAATGTCATCTTTTTTATTCCTGTACGCAAACACCAGAGAATTATTAGGTCTCTGACCACCAAATGTAACCGATCTGATATTAGGCCAACTATGATACACTCGTAATTTTGCCAACTCGATTTCCTTTACTGAAACAGTGGAAGGGAAATTCACACTGAATTCAGGGGTTGTTGACGATATTGATATCATGCCTGTTTTCCGCGGAGTGGTATTTTCTGCTATGCGCTGAAGTAGTTGAATCTCTTGCGACATTATTATAATTATTTACAATGTCTAATTTTGCAATAGATGAAAAAACGCTAGCGTTTTTAATCGCAGTATCATAAATACGTACCATCGCGGAGAACTCGTCTTCGATAATTATCGTATCATCAATCGATGATGACATCAACGAGGACAATTGTGAGTAACCGTTAGATACTGCTTGATGTTTTACTGTATAGTCGTTAAGTTTTTCTTGAGAACTCGATGATTTTTTTTAGTAATAGCATTTGCAATCCCAGCAAATGTTGTCACCGCGGAAATAGCAATTGGGACAGCAATCGGAGCTACCATTGTTACTGAAGATAGTATAATACCAGCACCGGCCATTATACCAGATACCGAGTATAATGTAACATCAATTGCAGTAATTCTCCTGCGATATTTTTTAATTTTTATTTCGTATTCATCAATGAGTGATTTGAGTTTCGTTAAAAACTCTTTGACGGTATCATAGCGATATTGCGATGACGGAGTCATATTATTTTAAAACCTCAAGTGGTTTCTAATTATTACAAATTCTAATTTAGATCAGCTACAAACTCCATGTACCATACAAATGATGTCTTATTTAAATTAGGATCAGTGCTTGTTATTGTAAACCGTTTGTATTGAGCCACGTCAATAGTCGTTGAAATCACGTTGTTGTATCCATATGAAGACGATGATGATATATTAAACTGATTCAGTGACACTATTGATAATCGATAAATACCCTTTTTGACACAGTGAGAGTTATTGTATTCTTTTTAGGTTCCCAATCTAATGATCCAGAGAGAACTGTGTATACCATATTTATGATATTCTTCTCATGAGGAATCTTTATTTTTTCAAGTAGCGGAAGATTGTTTTTGAACGTTGTAATATCCGTGTTGATTGCTTCCAATTGCCGATTAATAACTGGTATTTCTTCGATGGAATTTTTAATATCCGGAAGTTTGTTATCTAGTTTATCAAGTGGACCTCCCAAAATTTATCAACAATGTTTTAACGAAATGTTGAAAACTGTTTTACGTGTTCTTCATATCTTGATTGAAATGTTGCAATTTCCAACATAGATGCTTTTATCTCTGCAATATTCGCTGTGGTTACTGGTGGATTTCCAAGGAATTTTAGCAGCTGTTTGTCGATTTTGTCTACGATTGACTTTTGTAATTCATAGAATTTATTGAATTCAGCTTTATGATTTTTATATTCATCATTGAGTGATTTTAACGCGTTTGCTGTGCTATCTACTGTTGTTAGTTTATCCGGGATCGTCGAAACAAATACCCCCGGTTTGAGTTTTCCATCGTTTGAATATAACGCTATTGTATTTTCAACGACGTCACGTCTTCGTATTAAGATATCATCCAATGACACATTACTAGATTTCAATTTGCCCTGGCGATCTTGAAATACAACTATTTCTCCAGTATCTACACTTGACAAGTTTAATGTCTCGGCGATTTCATCTTCGATTATTTTTTTACATCTTCGACAGCGAATTTACTATCGGTTTCTGTTTTTTTTTACTCTGATAGAGGTCGCCCCAAATATCAATCATTATACGAAAACGTTAACGTTTTTCTAAATCATTTCAGATTTTTAATTGCAAATATTTTCTAATTGGTGAAAACGCTAGCGTTTTTGCCATTGTCCGCTGGTATATTCATTAACAACAACTTGTGGTGGTTTCCCTGGAAATCTAGATATCTCTGCAAGGACGTTTAATACTTCACGACCGCATATCGGTGGATCATTTTACTGTTGTGTTGGTAGCGTGGAATAAAAAATTGGAGCCAACGATGACTTTGTTATTGTAGATACATATCGCATAAATTCTTTTGGTGGAGCTAATCCATATGAATCAAAATAGACAATTCCACGTGGATCAATTGCAAATGCGACCCAATGAGTTCCTTCACCGCTGCGGTTATCAAGATTGATAATACCCGTTTCATTTTTCATTGGTTTTGACGGTAATTGATCTCTCATAAAAACTCTTCTAAAGTTTTTTATTGATAACGATTTTACAGCATCAATTAAATCAAAATTGGACATTGGTGAAAATCCAAGGGATTTTTCCACTAATAAGCTGTTCCTGGTATTCTTAGGCCCGCGCCCTTGTACCAATTGTGTGGGGTTCCTGGTAGTCTTAGACCCTTTCCCTTTTTTTATAGCCATTCCCAGTAGCTTTTTTCAGGGCCATTCCTGCAGCGGTACCAACGGCTCCTAACGCTGCCGCCTTCGCAACCGCTGGGACAGCCGCTGCAATCAATAGCATTTAACGCATGAATTAATTTTACATCCGCGAGATGTCTTTGTTGCAAATTATTGCTTTTATATGCAACATCATGAGCAAGACATGCCTTATCAATAGCATTAATCAAGTCTGAGATCTAATCTCGTTCCGGGACCACAGTAGCTATATCCTGGAAGGTGTTTTTCTCCAGGGTATTTTGCCCATGGGGTTCCGGGGAGTTTTCCTAATTTGGTTGCGATATCACCTCCGTGTCGCTTTTTTTAAAGAAATAAATCGAAATTTTTTTGTACCACATGTTACACACTTACCAGTAAGTGCCGATCTGTTATTTTTAGTTGTAATCGTCGTCGCATCATTTGTACTAGTACGCTTTATACATTTAACACAAAATAGATCCATAATTTATATATAGCGTTATGAATATAATTGATTTTTCAGCGACTAAAAGAAGAGAACCGGTGAAGCACCACGCAGCGCTTCCGAATTCTGTCCGTGCCATTATAATCGGACCATCTGGATCGGGTAAAACACAATTGCTGCTTAATTTGATAATGCGATTTAGGAAGTGGGATAAATTATATTTAGTTGCTCCATCCGTAGGTGGTGATCAACGGTGCTATGAAGTGCTAAAAGATTATAATGAGAATGCATCAGAAATTAAAGGTGAAAGTGTAATCGACTTTATAACAGATATTGATGATGCGCCTAGCGCAGATGACCTCGATGGAGACATAAACAATCTTGTAGTGTATGATGATGTGATGTTAGATAATCAAAAGAACCCTGCTAGAATATTTTTACGAGGTAGGCATAAAAACACTGACGTGATATATGTCACTCAACGCTACACTCAGATTCCAAAAGTGATTCGCGATAACTGCAATATTCTTGCTGTATTCAACGGCGTTGATATACATACGCTACGAAATATTTGGCAGACATGGTGTTCCGATATGGACTTCAATGGATTCAAAAATTACTTTAGTCATGCTCAGTCAGTCCCACATGGATTTATAACAATAAATTTACACGACCCTCGGTCACGATATCGTATTGGACTTGATCAAATATTCGGTTAAATCATTTGTATTAACCCTGAAATCCTTCCAGCAGCAGGGAGGGCTATGACAACAATGATAGCAATTATTGGCAGCAATTTAATGGTGGTTATGACAACATATTTACGACAAAATCGCTAAGGCTCCATTTGTAAAATGGGGTCTTTATTTTTTTTTTGGTTGAAATATGAGATTTCGTAGGAAGGCTCCATTGGGCATTCTGAGGCTTGAATCGATTTTATCGCAAAAATTTGTAGGGTTCGCCCTCCCTGCTGCTCATACATACATACATACATACATACATACATACATACATACATACATACATACATACATACATACATACATACATACATACATACATACATACATACATACATACATACATACATACATACATACATACATACATACATACATACATACATACATACATACATACATACATACATACATACATACATGCATGCACGCATGCATTCAATTATTTCATTAAATGTAATTATTAATATAATTATATTAATATCGTCTAACATGTTTTTAAAAACTACAGTGTTTACTTGACTCGTAAATGTGACTCGTGTGATCACGTGCTGTGTATGATAACAAATTCATTACAAATAAACATTCAGGAATAGCCATGATACAGGGTCAGGCTTTCCTGTATGTCCGGAAGTATTGCAAAAGTTGCAGGAATCCTCGTGCGCGTGCAATTCAAACAACGCATTAGCTTCATTTATATGCTTGAGATTTTTGTAATTCGTACACAGTCACGAACATGAAGTCTTAGTCGAGAGTCGACAGTGGTAGTCAAGTCATACACAGTTGTAGAGTCATAAAGTCAGTTATACAACTTCTAATACCTTAAAGGTATTTTTTCTTGTGCTAGAAGTTGTCTGTTCGTATGTCTACGTAGAACATGTCTTGTTAGATGAGCTATTTTCACTTCGCTTTTATGAATAATTGTTTTCCTGGAGAACAACATTACTGATATGGACATTTTCCCCCCAAAAAATCTATATTGGAACGGGACAACACAAACTTTGTTTTATTGTGTAAATTCTGGAGCAATCTGTTAGCCTTCGTCTGACGTGGTCATCCGCCATTTTGAACAGGAACTTCAGACTGTCTTTAGAACTTTTTACAGGACTTGTATTTCTATTTTGAACAAACATTTGGATCATTTCTGTAAAACGTAAGTCTTGCTTAAATTATTTACACTATTTCATGTTTTTTAGGAAAATAAATTATATTTTGTTAAAATTTACTAAGCTTGTTGTCTTCACTTTCTTTTGTTACTTAGAACGAGCCGTTACGTAACATAAAATGGCAAAACAACCTATGGAGATGGATTAGGTGACATTGTTCAGGGTTTATTTAGAAGGATAGCTCCAAAAGCAATAACAATTGCAAAGCAACTGGGTATGAAAGCTAATGTTGTTCGTAAATAAGGTATACGCGCTGTTTGTAATGTTACTACTAAAGCATTCTCAGCAATCCAAGATAGACTAGCATGATTAATACGCACAGCTAAAGCGGTCCGACCTTAGCCGGTGAAATTACCTAGCACTGAAATAATGCCTACAAATATTAGCAAAAATGTAAAACAGGTTGCTAATCAAAAACTAGCGGAGTTGGCTGATGTGCCTTCATCAGAAAAGAAAAAAAATATAACCTCAAGTCTCATAGCAAGAAGTGGTCTCACTTCCTGAAGCGGTTTTCGTTTTAGACGATAATAATTATAATAAATATGTTCAAACGTATATATTCTTATGACGCACGAATTCCAGATCAACATGGAAGAATTGAACTTCAGGTTCATGATACAAGCAGATATTTCTTACCCGCTGAAACATTTATTGAAGTAGAGGGTGAAATATTAAAAAGCAGATAATACTGAATATAATGCTAATGTTAGTGTTGGTTTTGTTAATAATGGTATTATGGTGTTATTTGAAAGCGCCACGTACATAATAGACGGAAAAATATTGAATCAATTCAGAAAGACGTTGACGCTGCTACAATACTTGGTCTTACAAGATACAGCGACGATTATTCAAGATCAGCTGGTCCATAAATGATCAATGATGTTGTAAAAAATACTTCTAACTCTCCCGAATACCAACAATATGAAATAAGACGACAACAGAACTTTGCCAGAAAATCCAATGTGGATGTACATAGCATGATAATTAATGTAGATCAAGATCTTAATTTAGGATTTAGATCACGTCGAGCGATGTTAAAAGTAAAAAGAAGACTGTTTTCATGTGCAATTCCACTGTCACGTATCTTTGGATTCTGTAGAAGTATCATAAGTCATTTTCGGAGCCATACAGTTGTACTAGTACGAAAGGCTGCAGAAGATGATGCAATATCGAGACCCGCCGGTAATGCTGGTATAGTAATTCTTACGAAGCTTTCAATGTGGATGCAAGTATTTACACCATCAATATCTGAAGAAAATCGGTTACTATTTTTAATGAGTCATGGTGGCAAATCAATGCTATCATGGCTGACAACAACCATAGGTGATATTCAGAGTAATATTCGTAACATTAACGGTTTATTTACATGGCAGATAGCCTCTCAGCAAAGCATTTATGCACCAAGACACATATTTATTGTATTACAAGATGCTGCACGAGTAAATGATCAAACGCCTAGTATATTTGACAATCTTAGTGTTTATTAGGTTTCATTAAGGCTAAATGGACATCAAAAATCCATCAGAGGATATGTTACTTAATTTCAATCAAAATCATGTAGCAAGTGCATATCTTCGTCTTATGACATTTATGGTGCGTGATCAAAACATCAATCTGGTTTACAAATATCAAAATTGGATTTTACAACCTTATATATGATTTATTACCTTTCTCTCAAACATTTAGATTTGGCAAGACAATTGGTGGTCGACATACATTTTCGAGCTAGAGTAGCAATAGGAGCTATTGCTAATTACAGAGCAATTGCTGTTAAACTTAGTCATAAATCAATGCTCCTTGAAGGTGCTGGTCGATGAATGAGAGTCGTTGTTGCCTCAGTAGCAAATATGTAACACGTAATTAGATCATTTATGAATATTGTCATATAATCACGCTAATGTTACCCTGACTCCTGGTCAGATTAAAAGACCCAATCAGCTTCAAACAATAACTGTGGAATAAAATTATCACTACAGAAGGAACAGATGAGCGGTTCAAATAAATTATCGTTGACCGAGTGTAAATTCAAAAACTTCAACGAAGCAAAAAAATCAAATGCTTAAAACTTAGTCTTTCTGCTGACGCCATCAAAGATATTTTTAAAAAGGGTGGTATATTTCCCCTTCTCGCTTCTATTCCAGCATTAATAGCCGCTGCAACCCCAGCTGTTGCAAAAGCAGCTGCATTAGGCGCTGTTAGAACTGCTGTTGGAATGGCATTAAAGAAAGCAAACGGACATGGAATACAACGAACATCCAAAAAAGTGAAGAGGTCTCAGAAACCCCACATTCATGGTACGGAAAAGGTCTAAGACTTCCAGGGAGAGATTACATTGATCGCCTCTGCCTAATTTTGATTTACTTAATGTTGTTAAAACAAAAAACAATAGAAACTTCAAATGTTTTTTTTATGCGCGATCAATTGCCAAAAGAACCGAGCAATACTGAAACCGATATTATTAATCTCGATTAAAACTCTGGACCAGGCACTCATTGGGTAGCGTATGCAATTGATCCAGGTGGAATTATCTATTTTAATTCATGTGGATTAGCGCCTCCAAAGGAATTTTTAGAATATGCTAACAACATGCAAAGTACACAAACATTAACTGATCCACCAATATGTGGTCCTGAAGTACTTAATGTACTTGATGATATATCAAAATCAACAAAACCACTTCAAAACGTCGTGCATGAATAAACCACGCTCTCACATTTAAACAGAATCAGTAAATATAATGGTAGGTATTTACGGAAGATCAGCTCGTTGTAAAGCTCAGCAGCAAGGTGATTTATCTAAATATGCAACCCTCGATCAACTCAGAAATGAGATTGATGATTTATTAAATATTACAAGTGAGGACCAAACTGAAGTCGTTGTTTTCCAGGACAAACATTGACGATTAAAGATGAGTAATATACAACTGCCCAATGTACTCATACGAATTCCTATTGCAGTTGCTGATAATATCGTTACTTTTACTGATAAGAGTAAAATACAAGATTCGGATAAATCAATTAACAATTATTTCAGGAAGGCTGGCGATTCATTTAGTGGGAATATAATTATGAACAGAAAGAAAAATTACAGGTCTTGGAAACCCAACCACATATAATGATGCTGCAACAAAACAAATATGTCGATGATAAAGAAGCTAAGTACGTACTATCCAAAGGTGGTATAATGCGTGGATACCTCAACATGAATAATAATGGCATTAATAATCTCAGAACACCAGAATCTGAGTTTTATGCTCCAACGAAAAAAATACGTCGATGATAAAGAAGTTATAATCAACAATGAAATTGACATACTCAAAATTGATTTACCTGCCACGTGAATACGTTTTAAGTTTTCACAGAAACATACACAGAACTAATAATGAATTTTTTGGAAGTCCACCAATTGTTGATATTACACTCGCGGATATAACACAAAACTGAACAATATTATCAGTGGAATTACAGATATTGTTCAAAAAGCGACCCTGATTAAAATTTCTCACTAGCAGATTACAAATATCGTGTACACAGCTGCATCTGCATCTGGTACATGATCGCAGCAAAAATACACTCTCAAACATACCGGAGTGGTCAATGGTGTGTATAGACTGTATGTGTTTAGCTCTGCAAAATCTAGTATTTGTACTACAACATTTTCATGGCGTCATCTTTCAACAGAGGTTTTCTCTGGAACTGTATCTATAATATTAAATAAAGATATTATATTAATCCAGTATTCAAGAGACGCCTGGGTGGCTCATTGTATCTGAGCCAATACATCAAGTGTATCTGCGTGTACATAATCCATTATTGTCAAGAATGAATTTTAAACTCATAAATAAAGATGGCAATAATGTGGATCTTAGAGGGGACCTAAAATATTAATTTGTACATACGCTTGTAGAGTAAATATAATTAGGAGGAAAAAAGAGATTTTTGAAGTTTGAATGTCAATTATCATTATATATATATAAAGATTATATATATATATGTATATATATGGATATATATATATATATATATATATATATATATATATATATATATATATATATATATATATATATATATATATATATATGAACAGTGAAAATATTAATGATATTGTTTCTGCTATTATAAAATTAGGACATGAGGGAATACAGATATCTCATGATCTTGATCCTGAAAAGATTACCTATACTTTTTAATCATTACAGCAGAAAAAATTTCAAAATAAATTCACTTTACCTTCCAATTACCGATTCGTGAAGTCTATTTATAATATTAGAAACCTTGGCAATGGTAAACGACACACAGGTAAAGTTATCTGCACCTCTTGCACGTTAATTAAAATGATAAAATTTGCATTGTCTCACGAATACTAAAGGAAAAATATGATAGACAATCGTGTAATGCAATTGAGAATGATTATGTTATTTGATTCTGTGATAAATGACAGTGAAACTGAGGAAAGCGACAGTGACGGCGGACCCATAACTGTAGTTGTGGGTAAACAGATCCCTTGGCAATATTAACAGTCAAACTGTATACAGTAAAAATAAAATTATTTATTTATTTTCCTGAGTTAAGCGTACACAGTTATTATATATATTCAAATATAACCCATTGACCATATCTTGTTGAATATGTAGATTTTTGTATATGATCAGCTACATGTTTTACGGAATATGGGTGTATATCAAAATATCTTGCAGCTGCAATAGTTGATGGGAATGTTTCTTGGCCGGTTTCTGCATTTATGGATTTAATCGTTCTCTTTTTAAATACTTTACACCTTCCTGTATTTCCACGTCTGAAATTCTGACTCTGCGTAATAGATTGCAGGTTGGATAAATGGCTATTTTGGGGAACCCCATCAAGGTGATAAACTACAAGTATATCTTTAACGACTCCATGAAAACATTCAAAGATGAACCTATGAGATAGATATATATTTTGTCCAATGGTAAATCTAAAATTACCAGCATTGTCAAGAATACGGACTGGGTTTTTTTAAGTCTGCAGTTTATAATCACACCATCTTGTGATGCCTCGTACTTTGTATATATTGGATGTCTCACAAATTCTTTTTGCTCCAATTATATAACAATATTTTTTGTCTAAATCGTTGGTTTGAAATCTTGTCAGATAATCCGTTTCTGTCTTTATAGGGGGTTTACAGGTCTAATTAATTTTTTTGTCATAATAACGTTTCAGTTCTCTATATTTTGTACTACCAAATTTTGCACATAGTTGCGTCTTTCCTCTAACTCCATACAATCAGAAATATGTCCAATTTTCAACCAAACACACTTTTTATATTTGAATCATTATATATATATATATATATATATATATATATATATATATATATATATATATATATATATATATATATATATATATATAATTCAATTTTAATATTTGTCTTAATTATAATAATGGAGGAATTATCCTCATTTGAACCATCTGCTACTAGATTTGACCTTAATAGACTAAGAGTACCAGAATATAAATTTAGTGTTTCGATGCAAGATCTAGCTTTAACGAATGCAGATATAACCAAACGTATCCGTGAAGCAATAAAAGAATTTCATGACGATGGTGCTGCTCATGTGTGGTCAATTTTCAGAGTTGGAACTGCTATTAATATTATGAATGACGAACGTGGAAAACTAATTATTAATCACCTTGATGATCAAACATGTTTTAGTTTAATAAAATTTATTGTAAAGACAGATGATGATATTTGGATAATTCTTGATAAATGAGATCCCGTTCATGTACAGTGGGGAAATAATATGGTTTTATTAAATAATAAATCCAAACCTGGAATACTGACTGGTATTGATGGACCGTATTTTGAGCGAGGCTACCCTGTAACTGCTGTTGTTTATGAAGTTTATTCGATGAATGATAAACCTAATGCTGCGGATCTCAAACCGATGAGGCTGTCAGAGTCAACAATAAACTATGTAGCTGAAGGTGTTAAAGATCATTTCACAAATGCGATAAGTGGTAATGGCTTAACAGATTTACAACGTAAAAGATATATAAATAGGCCGAAACTGTTAGAAATATTGTTGCATCTATTAACGATGTTGCTGAACTAAAAAAATTAAGATTTTCAATAACAGTAAAACCACTAACCTGAGAGATATTATACGAGCCAAAATATATAAAAAACAAAATAAATGAATGCCCTGTAACGATTATTGATCATAATGCACATGCATGGACTGATTCTGTAACAATATTTCCAAGAGACAGATTGGTTAAATTGTATAATGGTCATACATTTGATTTTATCAAAAAATATCAGTAAAAGAAACCCTGAATCTGTTTGCTTGTTTTAAAGTTCAGAACACGATAACAATCAATTTATATGGTCTAACGGTGATAGTTACCGTACAAAATCTCTTTATGAAGAATTGAGAAATCTTGCACTAAACTATACTTATGAGTATGTCAAAGTTAGACAACTACTGAATAATTGTTTTACCGTACCATCGGTCGCAGCCTATTTCCCTATAGAGAAAAATTCATGGAAACCGACAAGATCATAATTTATTGAAGATCTACAAAAAAGTTGCTTAGAATATGGGAACAGTGAATTATGGAATACTAAATACGATTATAATGATGTTATCTCCGTCCATATGGCTGCATGTTATCCTGGAAGTTTTCAAGGATATGGATAATTTCTAAATACTTTGACAGATTTCTGCCACTCTACACATAGCATGACCAGAGTATTGATAAATGGACCCTTACTAGATTTTGACTTGACCGGATTTCCCTCTATAGAGTCATTCGAGATCGCAGATTTCCATCGGAATACTTAATGTTTGGTTTGGAAGACATTTTTTAGAAAAATGTTGGACTCAAATAGTGTTATTAAGATATATGCTTCCTATTTTAATATCGTTGAAGGTAAATGAACCAATTATATCCTACAGTCCACAAAAAGCAAGTTTGGTTACCAGAACCGGAAAAATTTAATATAGAAGATGCCAGGAAAGAATTTCCTGATTTTGCCGAAGATGACATTATCCAAATTAATAATAATATACGTAAATTCAAGGACGAGCACGATGAAAAACGTGCAAAAGATCTTAGTAGAAAGATAATCGGCAAGTTTACTCAAGGTAGGTCATACGTTATAAACGACACTGTACAAGATTGATTATGGACGATGCTGAGTTAGACTTTATAATCGCTGATACAACGGAGAAAAACATATTTATAAGCCGATTTAATGATTATTTATCAGATGGGACCAAACTAGGTACCATTGTGAGCTATGCTGATGGCGACTCATCGTTGTTTACTCATTTAAGATCTTCGATGCTAGGCTATGTTTCTATAAATCTACTGTCGATGATAAATAAATTTCCTCGTTACACTGTCAGAGTCGCTAAGCATTCATTTTATATACACAAAAAATATAAAGATTTATTAAAACCGCTAGTCGGTAATGATAAATGGGGGACATGGAGGATAAAGCAAGAAAATATACTCAGCTTTTTTTAATTTGCTGACGTTAAAATTAAGAAATTATATTACAGAAATAAAAATCAAATATCAAAGTCATCTGAACCAACTGTGTACGATTATGTGAATAGACATAAGACTGTTTATCTTAATGAGTGTGGAGGGTCAGGTAAAACGACATGAGCGATTAAATTATTTATGAACAACCATTCAGATACGATTGTTTTGACACCTACACATAAACTCGCCAGAGAGATAAAAGAACGAAACGTAAAATCATGCACATATCATGCACATATCATTGTTTCTTTAGATGGTGCGGAGACACATGGACTTCTGAGCGAACTACCAAGGTATATTATATGGGACGATATAGACACGGTTTCATTAGAAACACTAAAAACATTTCTTGATTGGTTATTGACTAAAAATACTGCTGTGATTATGTGTGGCGATCATGGTCAACCACCACCATTTGTTGGACGGTCTCCACGGGAATGGCTAGAGAATAATGTAGATTATTACGAGGAAATGAATGATGACCATAGATACATAGATGAACCATTTAAAGAGTTTAAAAGATTGATCAGATTACAGCCAGATAAAATGAAATGTGAGATAACGCGTAAAGTAATTCCAGAGACAACTATGAATGATTGTTGGACTTTATGGAGACCCACTCATTTGATAGTCGCAAGTAGAAAGATAGTTCCTGATGAACTGTAAAAGAAATTATTTACGTTACATAAGAAAAGTTTTCAAATCTACTTGTACCATTATGTTATTTCCCAGCAGATACTCGACGACAGAATTAAAGTTGAAATTCCTGGTGACGGAACACAAAATCTTGTATTGAAAGACAGTTTTGGTCGCTCTTGATATTGTTGAGAGAGCATTGAGCATGGATAAATCACCGTGGACATTATAGTATGCTAAAAAGATTCATTCATCGCAGGGATTAACTATCTCCGACACAAATATCTGGATTGTAGATGATCGGATCGAATGGTCAAACTTAGTCTATCTTGCAGTACCTCGCGTCAGACGAATAACTCAACTACATAGGGTTATTATAGATTACATGATAACTGAGAAGATTACAGATGACCTTGTTGCCATCAAGAAAAAAATAGCGTCTTACAAACAATATGACAAAAAAATAAGCGTGACCTTAATATTGATACTGAATTTAGTATGACACTACAACAACTACAGAATAATCACTGTGCAATAATGTTATGACAATATTCGAATAATAATACAAAACAATTCACTGTAGACAGAATTAATAGTAATTTTGGTCATACACGTGGAAATGTAATGCTGACCTGTCTTGAATGTAATCTACGCAGAGGTGCTAATTTACATAAGTGAATGTGGTGGTAATTGTGTATATGCAGGAATTACTTGCAATTGTTCACGCACAAATCCACGATGAGGGGTAGTAGAATCTAGTCTGTATATGGCCAGTATTTACAGATATGGCTAGTAGCTCGTTTCTTTCCATCCTCCAGCTCCCCTGGTTCGAATAAATATCTCCCAATTACATTACCTAATACTGGTTGTTAACCTTGTAGTCCGTGTCCATTGCTATGTGGTGTATATTTGCTTGTTATTGCATTAGAAGGTTTCATGGAAGTTACACGAGTAATTTCATTATTTTTTTGCAGATATCACACTTGGTAACCTTACAACCCATTCACGAGATCTCCCACCAGACTTAAAGTTAGTAAATATTTCCTTCGCGTATTAATATCAAAATAACCGCTCAGCAGGTGTTCGATTAAATCGTTCAACGATTGCTTGATCACGATGAATTTCAGTATGCCCTCGTCTGATTTTAACGTTATATCTTTCCATCAAAGATAATACTGCACCAATAAATTATTTGCCATGATCAACTTGTAAGATCCGTGGCCATCATAAACCACCACGACGATAAATTCGTTCAAATGCATTTGTAACTTCAGATGCTGTCTTTGTTGATAATGGTTCATCTTCTTTATATCTGCTTGCAACGTCAACGACAGTCAATAAGTATTTGTACGTGCGGGACTTTCGTCCACGTGTTTTAATAGTATCGTGTGGTAAAAACAAAATATCTGCTTGCTGAACTTCGTTAGGAACACTGATATTCAATTGTATTAAATTATTGCAGCAACAGAACGTGAAACGTTTGCTGCTTCATTAAGTTCAGTGATCGCTGATTTGCCTCTTCAATACCCTCTTGGGCTATAATAAATATATTCCATTATAATAAACATATAACTAATTACCAGCCCCTAGTATTATTTTACTTTTCATAGCGGATTTTGTCAGGAAACTAGCGAGTTTTTCTCTAAGAGATTTATTAGGTATAGAATTTAATGCATGAATCAATTTCACATCTGAGAGATGTCGCTGCTGCAGATCTTTACTTTTATAAGCAACGTCGTTAATAGGACATGCTTGATCAATCTTTTTTACTGGATGTTCTCCTGGTTTTGGTTGATCTTGATCAAGACGGATATTAAGTCGAGTTCTAGGACCACAGTAGTGATATCCAGGAAGGTGTTTCTCACCTGTGTTTAGCCCATGGTAATCCAGGTAATTTTCCTAAAGAAGCAGCAATATCTCCACCTGTCTTTGTTCCTGAATCAGACATGGAGATAAATTTATATTTTTTCGTGCCACATTTCATGCATTTTCCTGTTAAGGCACGTCGTTTATTTTTCATTATTATCGTTGCCAATCCTGCAGTAGGTGCAGATAATCTACGTCGAACACGATATAGTCTCATATTATTAATAATATGGATACAATAATTGACTTTTCGGCGACACGACGACAGGAACCAGTAAAGCACCATCCAGCATTACCAAATTCCTTAAGGATGATTATAGTATGCCCGTCTGGATCAGGTAAAACAACTATTACTAAATTTAATAATGAGATGGTTGAGATGGAGCAAACTATATTTATTAGCACCGTCTGTAGATGATCAGCATTGTTACGAAGTACTTAAGGATTTTAACGAGAAAGTAAAATCAGTTAATAAAGACTGTGACGATATTATTGATTTAATCACAGATATAGATGAAGCCCCGTCTGTAGATAACATAGATGGATTCATTATTAATCTCGTAGAATACGATGATGTGATGCTGGACAATCTAATCCAGCTAGGATATTTTCTCTAGGTCGACATAAAAACATGGACGTGATTTGTTACTCTGATATACACACAGACACCTAAGATGATCAGAGATAACTGTAATATTCTAGTTGTGTTTAATGGAGTAGATAATTATACTCTACAGAATAGTTATTATACCTGTTGTTCAGGGGATATGGACATGAGCAAGTTTAAAAACTTTTTTTCAAAAGCAAAGGTCATTCAGTTTGGGTTTATAACAGTAAATCTACATGATCCAAGATCCAGATATCGCATAGGTCTGGTTAAAATCTTTGGTTAATCCACAGCAGCAGGGGCAGTGAACGACAACAATTGAGTGCTGCTTTGCAAGAAAACGAAATCATTAAAAAATAGGATAACAAAATTGGGCTAACCTAAGCAATTTATATTACCGGTTCTTAACCGTATGGAAATATAATAGTAAGAGACTTTGGTTTATTGTTATTGCCCTATTTTTTTCACCCAGTTTCAGGAACCTTTATTTACTGGTAAGGGCTTGGGCAAAAAGTTGTACTGTTCACCGCCCCTGCTGCTAGAGAACTATCATTTTCATTTAGAATAAACCAGACCTTTTGTTGAATGTGAGTATTAAGTTTCACGACAATCTTCCAAGTAGCTGAGGTGGACTAGCCATAACATACTTGTCCTAACAGACATATTAATGTCAGTCGACAGATGATGGACAACATATGAAAATGGAGAAGCAAACATCAGAAGAAAAAGAAACACAAAACAGGTCATCTTAGTATGGGCCATGATCAATTGAGTTAATAAGAAAACATAACAAAAAGATATAAAACCAATGCTTTCATTCTATATGATTTTATTCTTGCTCATTTTTTTCTTTAAAACAACCTTGCATGTTTAAATCTTATCCATTCAACTTTTGTGTACCAACCTTGAAAGAATCTGATGAAAATTAGAACATTCTAGGAGTAAACAAAATAGTCAGTATAAAAAACAACATTTTTTAATTGCATGATTGGAACTGCATAGTAAGTTCTGATTGTTTTTAAATCATGTCTAATTAATACTCACTAATTTAAATATTGAGTAAATAAACTGAAAAGTAGATAGTAATACAAAATTAAAGATATGGTAGTTATTTAAATCCTCTTTGCCAACAATCAAAACTTTCTCAGATTCGCTATCTCACTAATACAGGTCATAGGTATATTGGTAAAACAATAGGATGTTTATTTGAACGTGTCTTTGTGTCGGACAGTGGAGATCTAATTTTAATCAGACTGCACAGTTTGCATGATCATGCCTTCACAAAACAAAATGTTTGCACAAAGTATTCAATTTTGCTAGGATTTGTACAACTATAAACAATGCTAAGAATAATATCTGATATGTTGAATAGGTGCGCAGAGAAAAGAAAAATGACTATCAGATGACTTCATTATCATCAGCTAATAACCCAAGAATGATCAGGATTTTGAGAATTTAGGCATGCTCCAAAACTTTTTGCAATTTTAAAGAGATTATCAGAGCTGGAATCATATTTGATGTGACAATTTATGCATTTTTGTTTTTGCAAAATTTAAACATTGGAGTATCAGTCCAATTTAAAATTTAAAATTAAGTTTTTCAATCACATGACACTGGAATTTTTAAAAATTTGAAACAAAATTACTGATAGGATCACACAACTTCCTCAATAACTTGCACACAACTGGGTCCACAAACATAGATCGCACTATAAGCAAGGGCATGAGTTACCAAGATTACTCCAAAAATTGAAAAACTTGTTTGGACATCAAAAAAACATTGGGGCATGAGTGTGTTAGGGAACTTTGCCGTTTAATGGCAGACACAGCAGTTTACATTCATATTGATAATTTTTTCCAGGTCCTCTCTACTGTTTTCAATGATAAAATGAGTGAAATATCAATGTTTTCATAACTAAATTTGATTAAATATTCCTTCAAGTTTATAAAATAGGGATCTATTTTTGGGGCATTTTCTGGTATTAAAAATGGGATCCATGCCTGACCCAGCATTATTAGCTGGTTTGCAAGCGATCAGAGTGCGAGTTAACAAGGGAGTGGTGTACATTTTGAATTGAGGGGGAAAAAAAACCCATCAGAATTGAAAAACAAATTTAAAATTTAAATTAAATGTTTTATCTACATTATGAATTATCACAAATTAAGTAAGAAATGCACTTCCTTTTTATTTTTTATTTTTTCCTTTTTATTACTAGTAAATTTTTGCTTTCCACTTAAAATGAGTAACTATTCATCATTTAATAACTTCAAGTAATAATCTAGTAGTTATCAATCAAAATCAGTAATTGCCCATCAGGACCAGTAGTTTGCTTTCTTTAAACAAGTAAAATGATATTACTATGAAAGCTAATTCAATTTGTGGGTGCATCCAAGTGATTTGATTGCTTACATTATTTAACAATTATAATGAAACAGTCTTTCCTGGCTGTTCATGACAGCATGATATATATCATGACTAAAAGTATTTGACTTCATGTTTTGATTTTTTTTAAATAGATGTCAACAACTTCATTTTAAATAAATAAAGGCAATTGGTCCATACATTGGAGACTAAACAAATATATTTGTAACATTCTGGCATTGTTAACCATATTAGGATATAGCAGCAAACAACAAGGCCTGGTATGAGATTATAGACCAAGATCAAAATGTCACCCATTATGGACTTAAAGGGATTTTATTACATACAAAAAGACAAAATTTAAGATGTAAATTTGTTTCTGTCATATTTCATTGAATATTATAAATGTATATACCATTTTGACTTCAGTTTTGTTGTATACCTATCCATCAATTTTGGCTTCATTATTTTTCCAAAAGTTCAACTCAAATTCACTGATGACAAGATTTAAATATGAATAGATTTTTATGAGTCAAGTACATCACCCCTTATTGGAAAGTCAATGAGAAATTAGCTTTTTCAGCCCTATACTAGCTTAAACAGAAAAATGTCTCACACAAGACACTCATGTGATACTCTCTATTTCCCTTATTGATATCAACATTTTATAGCATACATTTGGATTACAATATTTATCCATACTAGTGTACAAACTTGATTATTTTAACAACATTCAGATGCAGTCTATATTTATTTAGGGTACAAAAAAGAAAATGCTATTGTACACAATCAAAATCTTTAGAAAACTGAACTTGAGCATCTAAAAAAAATATGATAAGAAATTTAGTTTTTTCAAAAACTCAAGTTCACGATCCCACTTATGGGGTGTTTTTGACAAATATTGCTACATCTTGAATGTAGGTTAGATTTTCCACAGCATCATCAACACCCACATCCAATAAAGTTGTAAATCAATCATAAAAACGTTAATGCTGGAAGACTACATTGATATTTAGATCAAGTACATTCAAGTATGCACAAGCATACAAACTGTAATCTATGGGAGACAACTCAAAAGAAACATATCATAGGAAAGTGATCAGAAATTCAAAATTGTACAAAAAATACTGGAAGAAGCTATAATAAAGTTAATAATACTTTTGCCATCTCTATTACCAAGATATTTCCTGGTTCCAGTTCACTTCCCTTGAAATCTGTCATTTAGTTATTGTTGTTTTGTGTTTAATGACATTTTTCATCATACGATAGGTGAACAGTTTAAATGAAGGAAGAAGAACCCTGGAGAACCCAGGGAAGAACAACCGACCCATGAGAAGATACTGGCAGGCTTTTTCACACATCCACATTAGCTGAGCATGAGACTCGAAACCACAGAGAGAGGGTTGAAATGGCATTGATCTGGAATGGTAAGCACTTTCGACCAGCTAGCCACATGGGAAAACCCCCATTTAGTTTATATGCTTATATGTATATGTTCTGCACAGGAATTTTTAAGACAGTTATTAAATATATCTTGGGTATTTTCTGGCTTCTCAAAAGAGTCTTTACTTTATTACTCAAATGCAGATAGGTACCATTTCATGTATTTTTAATGTTTCATCTACTATTTAAATCACCAGATTAAATTGTTGATGATGTGTGAATTAAATTAAGCTGCACTTAATTTAATTCATACATCATCCACAAGGTCATGCTCAAAAAGTGATACACCTTTACTTTTAGATTCTTATCTGTTGATGACTGACCCTTCCAGATTAATGAATAAAAAAATATGTATACTTTTATCACAGACCAAGAGCTTGTATTAAAGCACAAAAAATAATACATCATTTGCATAAATATATTATGATTATATATATATATATATATATATATATATATATATATATATATATATATATATATATATATATATAGAGAGAGAGAGAGAGAGAGAGAGAGAGAGAGAGAGAGAGAGAGAGAGAAAAAAAGAGAGAGATTTTTTTTAAACATTTACAAAAATGCCCTCCTTCCACACACTTTCTCCCTTTATTAAGTTTTGTTCTACCTATGGCTATAGGAGAAAATGTTTCACCCAACAAGTCAAATAAAATTTAAGCATCAACCTGTAGATCTGATTAAACACTGCTCATAGTGTATTCTTTCAACAAATTTTAATAAGCATTAATGCATTTATTTTTAAACCCATTCCCATTCAAGTAACTTTATCAGAAAGAAATCATTTCAATTTTGTCATAATTTTCAACAACATCCACTTTGGCTTCCAAGTTTGTGTGCTGTAATACTTCCTCACCTGGTTACTCAGTTCATCTCGGTACATCAGCAATCACAGATGCATCCATTTTTGTTCACTAACATCCTTGTTTGCATGCCTCACTCAGTCATTTGATTTTTGTTTGTCTTTGATTTCCAACCATAAGAGTCAAGTCCTTGGATACATTTTTGTGCACTGATCTCACCAGGTTCTGCATGACCTTTGTGTTAGATGAATTTTACTAGTATGGGATGGAAGTGGCATGTGGGACTTGTTTCTTTTTGCTGCTCATACAATCTGTGGGCTCTTTAAATAATAATGTCCCGATCAACTGGAAGAATCTGTTACAAAGGTTTTCACTTTATTTATACAATGATTCCATGTTTCACTGCTCTGTTTCTGTATTATATAAGAACAGTATGAAACATGCTTTGAGTCTGAACAATAGCATCCAAACTAAAAATATACTTTTTGAATACATTTCAAGTCTCAGTACATCATGCTTGAATTTTAGCTCATCATAGAAATTATCAACTTGGCTTGTACAAACCTGCATGATGAGATTTCCCGTCTACAGCTGCTGAATATTCAGAAGTGTTATATCCCAGTCAGTAGAACTATGGTAGACCTGGTAAGCCTCACATTATGGGTTTCTTTGAGAGTTAGATTATTTATCTGCTCCAGCTGGAGTCCTGGACTAACTTGAACACAGTCACTGACCACAAGAAGTAGGCTTAACACAACAATTTCATCGTTGAAAAAAATGAACTTTTACTTATATTCAAGCTCTTATGCACACTTTTAGATTTGTGTGGTTGAATGAATCAATTTTTTCCACCATGGATTGAAAAATCCTCCCCTCTTCAAAAATTCAGACCTTTTAAGTACCAAAATAAAACAGCATTACAAATGTACTTGCAGCAGATTAAATCATTAAGTGGCAGTCCCTCATTACTTTAAATTTTACAGTGATCAAATGTCAACAGCCAAGAAGATCAGGTTTTTTTTGTAGTCAAGATACATGAACTATTATTACCAAGACCATCAAAAATTGATATGAGCAAGCATATTACATGCATTTTTTCTTCAATTCATTTAAAGTCATGCTGATATGTACTTATATGTGGAAATTCTCATAATTCTGTCTCTCTGATGTGAATTTTCTTTTTTCCTTGTGCTGTTGGCAAAAAGTCCGTTTCTGGAAAGAAAAATAGAACAATGAAATATCAAAAGGGTCTGTAATTGGAAATTTGTTTCTTGATATAAACCTATTATTCAAACATTGCTGAAATTTTCCAACTGATTTTCAATCCCTACTGGCCAGCAAGTCCAGTAACTTTCTATAAACCTGCTGATCTTCTACAGAGTTAAATAGTTCTGTTGTTTAACATTATTAAAGATAGTGTTTATTTAAACTAAATACATTAATGATACAAAACAGTGATATTTTCATGTAATAAAGCAGTTTCAAAGACTATGACATTTCTTAATTCTGAAATATTTGTATTGACATTTTACCAATTTCCTATCAGTATTCAATTTAATGTAATTATATTAAGGACCACTGGCAACAGTGTGAATTCTTTAAACAGATTGGTAATGTACCATTTCCATTTTCAAAACTCGACCCAATCCCCATATAGCAAAAACTTAATTCTGACTCGCATGTGATATAGGCTCAATTTATGTCTCTTATAAGTTACTTTCTATGCATTTTCCCTAACTGCCCACCAGATTTATCAATTTAAATGCATTTGACATTATCAACAACAACAATACATACACAAAAGATACAACACTGGAATAAAACTTACAACTCTGATGGATCTTATGTATCAAAGCTAGAATAAGGTAATGCATGTGTGTGTGTGTGTGTGTGTGTGAATTTCAATATAGGGACATAGTGAGCATTCACAGCCACACACAAAACACATTGTAAACCAAACCTTTTTCAGATCCATCAATAAATTCTATAATTTTATTTAAAGTAATATTTGCCACCCAACATTGAATCATGTATCTAATGAAATCAGAGAAAATTATTTACTGTTGGACTCAAAAAATGCTATTTCAGTGGCAAATATTAATTTGAAGTCCAAATAATTTCCATGGTGAAAACATACTTCAGACCTAGCCATGCATCTGTTTCCAGAAATAAATCATTAGGGCAGTTTGCATGGATGAAATTATGAAACACTGACTATGGAAGTTTTGTCTTGCTCACTCTTTTTGCTTTCCAGCATTATGATCTAGTCTATATAAATATCCATGGGTTCACATACAGGCAACTGAATTTGGGACATTTCATATACCAACTGATACAAGTAGAATGGATTCTGACAGAAAACTTTACTGCCACTCTTGATTCACTATCTGCTTTCATATTAAGTTGGTAGTATGTACTTGATGTTGACATATATCCAAGATATATATTATTTGAAATAAAAATCAGATTTATTGCTTGGGGAATACATTATATTCATGTTTATTAATAATCTGTGCTTAATTTCAGCTAATAATTTATTACTGAGCATGCTGTTACAAATGTGGTTGCTGAATGCTGAAATTTTACAATATGTCATTTAAATTGCAATATAAGAGATTTTATAGGTCAGATCTTACATGCAGCCATTTAAGTCTATAACATCCATAAAACTGAGGACTTTATTTTTATCAGGACACAATTTCCTGTTGGGCAGGCGAGGGACCAGCTTTTTGAAAGCCCAAATTCATTGAATGACTTACATTAACTTGTAAGTGAATTATGCTTCATTTGTCTGAGACTATAATGATCCATGCATACAGTTACAACTAGTTACTGTAAATGATGCAATTGAATCCTGCTTCTACTTCACTAAATTTGATTAAACAGGGGCTTTGCATAGCAAGTCTCAATATTAGTCACACTGCCAAAACCAGAGATGTAACTATGATTTTGAATCAAAACAACAGCTCATGTGTTAGGCTTATGCGAAAAGTTTTTAATACAGATGTACCTAATAGTGTGATTGGTATATGAATGAGTAGGTTAAACTTACATTATATAAACAGTCATGTTTCCAGAAACAAAAAGAGAAACACCCACAAAAACTTGTACAGCTCATAACATAATTCAAATAAAAAGTCAGAAAAAAAGTAGAGAACATTGTGATGCAACTAAAAACTCTGTGGTCCAGTAAGACAACCAAAGTGTCTAAAGTCCTGCACAATTCAAGCAACTTTTCCAAAAGCAATATGATCACTGAAAAAGCATGCCTATAAGTTCTGGCAACCACCTCCAGCAAATACTGTATCACAGGTGAAGACAGTGATTCTGTCATCAGATGATAGGCATGCAAACCTGCTGTAATAAATGCATTAACTTTTAAGCTCCAGCACCACCAGCATCTGGACTGGAAGCAAAGCTTAAGTCTCTATGGAAATTTCCATTTGTAATGCCACACTGGCAAGGAGAACATTAAATAAGTTGCTGTGTGGAGGAAGGGGCAGGGGCAACAGAAAACTTGTGCTGCTTGCCAAATTCCTCACATATATTCCTCCTATATTCAGATACCATTTTTTTTTAACTTCCTGTCATCATCCCACACAAATGGCACCTATTTAGTTCTGACATATGCTTTAATAGATTTCACAGAATGTATGCTCGTAGTGTCACTTACAGTCTCAACTGTTCCACTGTTACAATTTATTTTCAAAATAACCTTTGCATATGACAGCCCTGAAACAACTGATTTATTTCTCTCTACCCAGCATGTTTAGACATCACCAAAGCTTTTATTGACTGCCATCTTGTTTTTATATTTGACACATGCAGGCATATATGTCTGCAGTGTACAACAGCATACAATACATTTATCGATATTGTCAATGACAGAGTAACCCATGCAAAACTATTGTCATTGGCACTCACAGTTAATATATTTAAAATATTTTAAGGAAGTGCTAAATACTGTTTACTTGATTGATAACTGGGATCGTTGGTTATTTTGCACAATTCATTGTGTCATGTATGAATTGTTGGTTATTGCCTTCTCTCTCACTTTTTTTTTGGGGAAGGGGAATCCAGTTCTCAGTGTGATCATAAGCATGCTGAAACCATTGTGGAGAACCATTTATACATCTTCACATCAGCAAACAAATTGTCACTGATTTTTCTCAACATAAGTAACACAATCTATTGATGTGTACTCACAGGAGCATGTCTTTGATTGTTGATATGTTTCCAGTGTTACTGCCACAAATTTAAGAAAATATTCCTGACCTTTTCTAGAACAATTTGTTTTTCTAGATCTAACAATGTGATAAGTTTATTGATGTAATGAGGCTAAAATACATAAAAATTGTTTGTAAAATATGATGTGAAGAAAAAAGTGTCATCTAATCAACAATATTTTATGTTGATACTAAATCAGGGTACAGACAGATCAGGAGGACTACAATTCAATGACTTTTCAATGGCAAGCTTCAATGACAACTCAGTTTTAAAGTTCTAGTACATAAACCATTGTAAATACAAGAAAGACATAAAAGCAATACAAACATAAATAAATGTAATGAAATATGAAAGGGAAATGATACTCATTTATGTAAATGGACTCAAATGTTATTGTTCTTTAGCTTCTGTAATATTTTTTCCTCCAGCTGCACTCCAATGCTTTCAGTAAAGAGATGTTGCCAGAATTTATCTTACATGGGAGGGGGCTCCACTTGTCACCAAAAAAAATGGGGAGCTAGAACAAAGAGGAGGAGAGGAGGAAACAGACATTATAAGTTCTGTATTTATCTAATACTTTGATATAACAATATATCCATTAAACTTTCTTTCAACTATACTCTGCTGAGGTCCTACTGAACTCAAAATCTTTAAAAGACTTTGCTTCTAATTGTAATCATTAATCTGTTGATATGTTTCTGAGCTTAATCTGTTCTTTAACTGTGTATGAATATTGTTTTGTGCTGCTAAGGCCATGCTAGCTTAGCCAGCTGGAACAAGTTTAGAAACTGTTGTTTTTATTATTCTTATGTACAATTTTCTACATGTTACAAGTAAGTCTTTGGGTACTTGTTCAAACATAAGACTTTCACTAACAAAACCATTGCTAAAGTTCACATTCTTAAATCGGTTGCTTTAATGACTACTATGCCAGATTTACTAGTTCATCAATGCCATATTGTGTCTGATCAGACAGAGATATTTTGATCATATAAATATCTTTCTTAATTTCATTCTCATATTCTTATTTATTAAATTTATCTGAAGCTATGCACAAGGTGTTTCTAAATATGCATTTTTAAGGAGAACTATTTAGGGCTCTACAGGGATATCATTACTACATATTTATGTTTTTTTTCACTTATAAACTATAAGATATTATGCAAAGAGCCGATTAAGAACTGAAATCTAAAAATAGCATGCAAGAAAATTTTCTGGAATGTGGCAATGATACAGCAGCAGTTTTCTTTTCAACAAATGGGAATTTGCAAATATATAAAAATTTTAAACACTTTTTTTAATACTATAAACTAAATATATATTGTGGTATCCTTATAGTTCTTCAAGTGAATTAAAACGACAGTGAAAACATATGTCCCATGTTTTTCTATCTAGGATAATTGTCCTCAACTGAACATTAGAATTCATACTACACTGATTTACTCCAAAATAAATTATAATCCAGAACTAAAGAATATAAATTTGTTACTATTATTTCAACTGCGCCTGTTCTTCTACCTGGAAATTGAATAGTAAATGAAAATTCAGGACAACAGTTAACAACTCTCCTCAAGAGTCCTAAAGGATTAATCCATGTTTGTAAGTCTAAAGGATGTAGCTAACAATCGCCAAATGAACCAAGCAGAAGTTTATACCTCTTAAGCTGGTTACCTGACCAATAAAATTACATAACCAGTTCGAAAAGACATGAATTTGTTATATAGTGTGCCGATTTTGGTCTAAAAGTTGACATACATTCGCAGTGTAAAATATTTTTCAGCTTTCAAATTTACTCACCAACTATATGTACTACTCAAGTCATGCTGACAATGCATCATCCAGTTCCTAAAAGTCAGCTTCAGGCATGGCGCATCAGCTCAAGTTTTTAATTTTCACACTTTCCCAGCTCCAATAATGTGATATACCTCAAAATTTTAAAAATGTGTTGCATGTGTCTGTGTGTGTGTGATTTAGAATTTATTGTATCTTTAACAAATTTAGTTGTATTGCTACAAGGTCTGCCATTTACAGTGATGTCTAGCACATGACTTAATGCTGCATACACATAGGATCATGTCCCACTCAGTCATATTATCCTGACACCAGGCTGACCAGTCCTAACACTATGCTATGTGCCAAGTGAGGCAACTACTAACACCATTTTTATAACTCTTTCAGATGAATCAGTCAGGGTTTGAAATGGCAACCTCTTGCATCTGAGGTGGTCACTAACCACTTAATAGGTAACTAGAGCAGTTTATAAATAAATTGCCAACATGACTATGATCAGCCAGCATTTGCTGAATTAAAAATGAAATGCACTGTGATTTTGCCATTGTGGATTTTCTAGTTAGCATATAATTTAAACACACATTTGCAAAGCTGGTTAACATGCATTTGTAAAGTTATCTAGACATAAACAAATAACTTGTATATTTCAAGGCTGAGAAAAGTCAGGTATGGCGGTCACACTTTTTGACTGACTTAATTGATGGTGAATAAGTTCTCTCAAGATTTTATTTTTAAGCATATAAAAAAATATTCTACCAAAATATTTATAAAACAATAAAGATCAAATTTTGTTCTTAAACTTTTCTCTAGAAAACAGATGTGTAACAAATGTAAATGGTCAAAACTGATACTGAACTTAACATATTCTACACTCATACAAATTTATCAAGCAAGCCTATACATACGTATCCAGTCCTGTAAGTAACAGATGTTTTACTTACTTGCTAAGTTTGATCACAATCACAAAACAAAAATTTCATGTTCAACTCACATCACTCACCTGTCTCACATAAATGAACAGTTGATTATTTCACTAACCAAGCTTATGTAGTAATTGTAAAAAGACAACCATATTAAAACAATTTCCGGATCTTTATATCATTTAAATTTTACCTATTCTACAGCAGTCAGATAATAGTAACTGGTTTTAACCTCATAATGAGTCATTCTAAGGAAGAAGAAAATCTATCCAGGGAAATACATGGAAACAATACTCCCTTGACACTACTGATGCTGTAGAACACACGGTACTAATTCAATGGAAGAAATGTGAACTCGTCTAGAAATGGGTGAAGAAATAATAGAGTATATACAGGTTTGGTGGTCCATAATTGGTTAATAATGAAAAGTAAAATTTTTTAAAAAATATCTTTTGAAAGCTTATCCTATGTGTAATTTAAAAAAAATATATAGACAAATTTCTATTGATGCAATTTTAGTATTTTTAAAGACTTGACTTAGGATTACTCAATAATGAAAGTAGCACTTGATTCGCTTGGTGCTGAATCAATAACATGGATTTCATGCATATGTAGGTCAAGAAAATGCCGCGGCTCATATGGTGTTCTCCACACAGAAGCTTGCACCAAGGATAGTTGTGCATGGAGAAATATAGATCTGATCATCAGTACCAAGAAATTTTAAGTTATTGAATTTTAAATATGATGGTGTTTCCATATGTTTACTATTGGAATTGAATTAGTACCGTGACTCCTGTATGTGATAAGAATTTGCATGGATTGAAAAAAGACCATATCTTTTCTTGTTACTGCTGAGTGGAAACCATATGGCCACAATAGTGGATAGAAGATGACATGCAGAAGCATTTTCAATGAGGAAAAGAGAAATCAACTCTCATGCATATATAAAAATCCATTCAGGAAAATTAGCAATAACAAAATTTTAAAAATGATCATGGTGGCAGCAATAATTGATGTAATATAGGTCTAATTTCCTTTTACGACCAAACAAACATCATATTAAGTTTTTTCATGAATTATCCTCTTGTAAATATATGACAATCCATTTGGGAGAAATTGGATACAATTTTCAAGATGGCTCTGGTATCCATATTGGATGTCAGATTGACATAGATTTTCATTTATGGCCAAAAACTAAACAGTAACATATAACACTTCTTGCAAAAACACCATGTAAATATGACTTCCCATTTTAACATCAGAATATCACTCTTAGTTGCTAGCCAATATTAACACTGCTAGACAGCTCAGAATCTAAGTTCATTTTCTTCAATGAAACATTTATTTCCAATCACACTCAGCCAACTGGTAAAAAGAATGGGACACAAAGTTGATTTTGCACAAATAAAATATATGCATTATTTGAAATAATTTTGCAAAGCACAATTATATACCAAATGGTAAAATGAGACCTGAATGCATGTTATCTCTAGAAGAAAAAATGTGATGGAAAGCTATCCTAGGTTATGACATACTTCAAGAATAATTTTAAACAGAACAGAGAACAAGTTTACCAGAAAAAGTATTCTTTTGTGTAACCAGCACTCTTGGTGAATGAGCATCAGTTCTCCTTCGCAAATGAGGATCAATTTCCCCTGGAAAATGAGGGTCAGTTCCCCCTGACAAATGAGGGTCAGTTCCCCCTGTAATGACAGAACAAAGTGTAATTAGTAGGAAAGGTTCTGTAAGAAGACTCATTTAAAAGTCTCTAAATCTTAAACAATAGTCCCTAAAGGGGAATGATGCTCTGATTAATGACTGAGAGGTGCCTGTAGAAGTCTACAAAAACTCTTAGTTGAACTCTCCTTTTATTCTTTTAACTGCTTTATAAATGCTTAATCCACCAGAAATATTGTTTAGATACTCCATGGTATCAAAATAATAAAACATACATGACAAGTTTTCTTGACACAAATCAGGGAGATGTGTGTTCAAAATCAGGGAGATTAGCATCACTGCTATTTTCTTCATATGTTTAAGTGTGAAAGTGCAGATCATACTGCACCTAAGCAAAATAACTTTAATCAATAATAGTTATAGAACTTTGTTCAATTATTCTCTAACATGTATAATATTTGTAAAAATTTGAAAATGAGAAAAAGACATTTGTAGAAAAGTAATCTTTCATATTTTGCCTTGCACAAGAAATAATTTAGTTTTTATTTCGACATGTATTAATAATGTTCATAGTTAATTTAAATATAGAGAAATACTGGAATAATAAATTTTATTTATGTACCAGCTAAGTACAAGTAATTCATGTTCTTAGCATTTTGCAACACTGAAAATGTATATTATTTAACTCAAGTGCATTATCAGATGCTATAAACAAAAACTAGATTACCAGTAACATCGTTTAATTTGATAGACTAAGTGCAGTTTCTTGTACTGAGTATATGATCTAGTCACAAAATATATATAACATTTCAAGAAGTACTGATCTCATGCAGAACTGCTCTTTCACAACTGATTGTTGCAAGCTTGTGCAAGATTACATCAAGCACTTTAGATTTTGCAAGCTTGCAGATAGATAAAATACACCAAGTCCATGTCCTAGCTGGAAATTTTCTAAGTCCACTTTTCTGAGTTATGTCCATGCTAACAAATGACAAAGTTTTTCTTTCCTAGGTTTTTCCAAGCTTAAAAAAGACCAAGTTCTTATTTTCTAGGTTTTTTTGAGCTAAAACTGTACTAAGTTCTCATGTCCAAGGTTTTTCCAAGGTATTTTCTAGGTTTCTTTTTAATGTATGAGATATTCTTCAAAGTTTTTTTATAAAACCATGGACAAATTATCAGTAAAACCTTGGACATCTGAGGGTTTTTGGTCAAATTTGCAAGTAAACCTCGAAAAATGTAGGTGGGGTTACCAGTTCCAGAGTTTGTTGCTGCAGAACCAAGTTTTACAGATAAAAGCTTGAGAAGGTTGAATAAACCACTTGATGGCCTTGATGATATCTTTGATAGAGATATGACTGTCAACAGGAAGGCTTGCATGAACAGAGACCTTCATGAGGCAACCCTGTTCTATGTCAAAGTATACTGTGTGTATTTCCCAAAGCAATCATGATGAGAGGGCTTGAGGGATTATGTCCTTTTCCTAGGTTTAACGGGGTAAAATGAGGCATCTTTGAGCTCCACAAACAGGCTCAATCCACTTCAATTAAGGTCTAAGTACACACACCAATTCCTGTTGGAAAGCCTCTTGGGTTGTGTTATTACAGGAGAGAGCTCAAATGATAAATTTTGATTTTCCCACTGCTGACATCAAATGAATTATGAAACCAGGTTGCATCATAAGGACTACAAGCAATCTGATCAAAACTGAAGGTAGACTGAGTCAACAAACAAAAAGGGCATTTAATTCAAAGGCACTGCATGCCAAAGAAAAAAACTATTAGGAAACTAGAATATGCTATATTCCTTGCTATAAAATGTTTAAATTCAGTCCAGTCAGAACCAAGTATGATTCCACGTAGGAAACAATATGAGTGACTTAGACCCATGCAAATCAAGCTGAGTAACAAATCAGAGAGGTCTCTGTTATGGCCAAGATCTTCCCTTCCCTGATGATGGAATATAATGTCTGATATCATAAAATGTTAGTCCTTAATAGTAACTAGTGCCAAATTTTTCTTCTCAAACAGTCAAAACAAAGTCATCTATTTTTGGAACCAAGGGACTCAAAGGGACAATGTTTTAGAAAAAGTGCCACTTACCTTTATAAGCCTTTGAAGTGAAGGGCTATCAAGATATTTGAACTCTTTCCATGACTGAAGGATGGAATCGTTTCTAATGCAAAGCTCTCTAGACAAGAGTAAAGCATAAAAGTGAAGATGGTCCATGTAAGGATGGAACATGTAGGAGCATGGCTCTTTGAGAATATTTGGCCTAGATAAGGACCATACTAGTTAGATCAATCACTAGAAGATCAATGATCTAGGATTTGTCCAAGCATTCTGGATTTCTAGCCCCTCAATTTCTGTCTAATCACTAAGATCATTCAGGGAGGTAGAAAAAGGTGCACATTCAACTGAGAGAAAGAGTGTTGAAAGAAGAGGCATTAGGATCCAATACTTGAGAAATGATGGTAGACAGTTTTAATTTCACTGCATTACAAAATTCTGATTATCAGATTTCCCCATGGCTCATAAATCTGATGAAAGACTGATCGATGGAGGGGCTATTGTGTTTGAAGAAAATGTCCCTCCTTGACCAAGAATTAGCCAAGACATTTTTGAGTCTGCCAGTCATGTGTCTGATCCAGATGTCAATGTTGCACTGCATGCACCAATATTACCAAATTTGAGTGCAGAGGTGGGGTGATTTAATATCAGCATGTTTGTGGAGATACATCAACACTGCTGAGTTGTTTAATATCAGGAACATAACCTTGATTGTCATTCCATAATTAAAGTCTTTGATGATGGCTTTCATCTTTAAGAGACTGATGTAGTAACAGATGGCCACTCAAACAACTGGCACTTGCATCTGTACACACAGCTGCATCCAGCTGTTTGAGAGGTTATTTCTGTTGTGAGTCAACAACATGGTCATCAGCAATGGGCTCATGTTGAGTTGAAATAACGTGTTAAGTTCTGCTGCTGCATAAAACAAACTGATGAGTTGCAGAGATTCCCGGATTGGACAAGCCAAAGATGGTGACGATGCACCAGGTTGAGGTGGGAATGTGAAATCCATACTGAGGTGGAAGAATTGATGGGATTGACGAATATTAAAATTCCTAATTGATCAGAAAACTTATATGTGAAAGGGATCAGATCCTTCCTTCCAGTTACTACAATGGAACTGATCATATGTTTCTGGATAATGTTGTCCAAATATGCTGCCATGCAAGTAAATGAAGTCATACAGAACAGATATATGATACCCTGAAGTATATTTGTAAATGCCCATTGACTTATGTTCAAGCTAGGAGAGTGCAGAAAACTAATAATGATTTCCTACTATGTAAACTGCAGAAATTTTCTTAAGAATTTTGGATAGATAAGAATGTGATAATACACATCTGTAAGATTAAGACAGATTGCAAATTTGTTCTGAAGGCTGGTGAGATAGACCGAGCTTACCATTATCATCTTTAATTTTAGATAAATTAACAACTGACTGAGATCATGAATGAGGTTGAGGATAGGTCTGAGCATGCCATTGGCCATCCTAACTAGTAAAAGCTTGAAAAAAATTTAGGAGATTGTGGATTCCAAACAATCTCCACTGCCCACTTCCTGAAAAGTGTCTGGATCTCCTGCTGCAAAAGTGTGTGACAGTCAGTCTGACACTACTTCCATCAGAATGAATAAGACAAAAAGGGAGTGGGTTGGTAAAATGAGAACTGAAATCCCTCTTAGACAATCTGGATTGCCCACTTGTTTGACAGAAAGACATTAATCCAATGCTGTTTGCAAAACCAAGTTGGGTCAGGGCATCTACCAGATAAACCTCTCCCTTCATAACTAATGCACAACAGGGTTCAAAAGCACAGAACACACCTTAAACAAGGGTGTGAAGTACTGAGGGACGTTTGAAAAATAAGACTTATGCCATCCCCACTGGAGAAAACTGCCAGAAGAGGGGAGAATCTGGTCTATTTAATGGCTAAATACCCATTTTATGACCGCCTTGAGAATATTTGTCAATAAAGTGCTTTTTTAAACAAAATTATTTGTTATTCTGTATAAATTACATTTATTTTCAAAATGTCCAACATCTGAAAGATTGCATACATCATTTTAACTGGTTTCAACAACCTTGATGTGTACATGCAAATGTTTGTGCATTATGTCACTGAATTTGTTTGTTGTTTAGTCTTCTTCTCTGCTTATTATATAACAGCAAAGTTTGAAGCATGTATCTATAAAGCAATGTAGTACACTAAATGTTGATAAACCTAACAAAATTTATTCCAACAATTGTCAGCATTGAAACTCCATTTGTGTACTTGTCAGTTAGTAAAATATTGATGCCATGATTTTTGTTTTAATGTTAGTGAAACATCCTCTCATCCTTGAAGAAATCTCTCAGTGCTAATTCATGATTTTGCTGAAGCCTGCTTGTGGAGCAATGATCCTTATCTTATTTGAGGAAGTATTAATTTCACTTGGATGACTTTCTTTCTTTAATCAAATTAGTTTAAGGTAGTCAATAAAAATTATGTACACAATAATATTTGTAAGAATGTTTGATTGGTCAAATGAAATCATGAGTTTAATTGACATACAAATGGTGCCACTAGATCTTACACATGTACAATTTGCATGCCTTTTAACTTTTCTTTTATTCCATATCCATTATTTGATACTAAAAAAAGATGCAGTTAGCATGATAATACAGAGGAGGTCAATTTTTATTTCAATGCAAAAATACAACAAATACCGGCTCAAGTCAAATATCAAAACACAGTTGACAATTAAGTTCTCAGAGAAATGCTTGCAGACAAAGCTATAGACTAGTAGATCAACACATTTTACATTTGAATACAAGAGGGCACACTGCATTTTTAATCATTACACTTAAACCTAGCTAACTGATAGAATCAAAAAACAAATTTCACTTGATAAAAAAGTTAATTTAATTGGTTCTTATTTATTAAAGTTCAGCCTCCTGTAGGCATAAGTGGCATTTTCACTAATCAAAATTTTTTGAATATCGTTATTTATGGTATACTACAAATGTTTTTTAGAAAGAAAATGTAAACAAAAGTATGTCATGTTACTGAAAGTTGACAATTTCATAATGCCAATTCAAATTTACTGACCCTAATCACTGTTTTGGATGATATGACTAGTGATATATCAAAGTTTTAGTTACAAATTGTTACAAATTGTGATAGTGATTTTAATGAACAATAAAAGGGTAAAGTTTGGGGGTAATTTTTAGTATTTAAAAAAATGGGATCTATGCTAGACCCCTTGTTATATTTGGGTTCACAAGTTATTGAGGGAGTAGTGTAGTTGTCTGCAGGTGACTGGGAACTCGAGAGTGGAAGTACAGGGGTAGAGAAAATTTGTTTTTTATCCCCTCAATACAAATTGCTGCCAAAACTGATTAGTGGATTATCTTCAATTTATATGTTTGGGGTCTTGTCTTGGATTGTGCAGCAAATAATCTCATATATCCTTGTTTCCAATAGTCATGTCACTGAGGGTGAATATGTGATGAGCAGAACGATGGTTTCTGCAGAGCGAGATGGAAGGTCAGTTCTTGGACTGCCTGCCTCCACACTTCCTCTATCTTGCTATTAAAGAGCTGAGGTGGTCAAAAGGGAGGTTTGTAGGGTCATCAAGGCATGTACATTGCTAGAGTTGTCTGCAGGGCTAAAAATCACCACAGACACCAAGTCCAACAATGAGGATATGGCTAGTATGTAGCAAGCAAGCTTTCAAGTAGTGTACAAAATATTTTTATCCACTGTTCAGAAAATGGAGAAGTCCAACTGACCGCAGCATAGCTCTTGTCTAACAACAGTAGATCTGTAAAGCAAGCTTCAGAATGGATCACATATCAGCATGTTTGCAAATGATGCTAAAAGAAGGCTCTCAGTAAAGATAGGCTTTGGAATCACCAGGGTTACTTATTGATTTTGGCAGATATGCTGTCTGCAATTTGCTTTTTTTTTCAGACCAGGGGAGAAGATGAAAGGGGTGGCTTTCTCGTCATCAAAATCAACTGAGGCATAGAGTATGCTAGTATAGAGGGTGGCTGGGTGGAGGCAGAAAATCTGGTAACACCCCATAAATAATTCTATAACTACCATAAACCTATACTCAGTCCACTCCACTCTATCTTGGGATATGTGCATGAACCATAATATCAGGTTTATCCCCAAATTTATTGTACAAGTTGTCATGGTTCATACCAAAATCGTTATCCATACAAATACATAATGACCCAGAGGCATTGAACAGGCATGGCAATTATATGTAAAACTGTCATGGTATGTCCAAGAGAAAAAGCCATGAGTAAAAGACTTGCCATATCCAGAGTATTCAGTCTTCAAATTGGCATGCTGAAATCAAAAACAGTCAGTAGAGGTGTTGGGATGACACATATTGCAGAGTAGATGGTTCTACTGCCAGAGTGTATGTGGCTTTAACAATTTTGCAGTCAAATCACTATGATGTTTGCAGTGTGTCTGTTTATGGTGATGTCT